>ONZH01026575.1:0-47514 GCA_900303285.1 Rhinella marina | reverse complement strand
TACCCCTGAAAGGGCTACAATTGTTTACTCATACACCGAGTACCTATTCTACATTCCTTATAGAGGATAAACAGGGCTTTTTAAAGACACAGGCAGGAGAGACTCTAATGATAGAATATATATCATGGAAATAGTACTGTTGCAATTCTCTATTATACAAGTGTAGTTTTACCAAATCTGAAGGTATACTGTAAACCTTCTCATGCCATGTTCACTTCCTGCATAGTCATTTATTGGAGAATAATATCTATCGTGTTAATATATCATTTGCCAGTCTTAAATCATATTTTACTTGGCTTGTTCTTCCTCCAAGCCAGGAATTTTGAAGTGAAATCAGCAGGTCACAGTATTCACTTCTGACAAGTTACATTAAATTACTTGAAGGTACCATTATGCCCTTGATCTTTCTTTCCACATTGCTCATGCTGTAATTTAGACTTCTTTTATGTGTTATAAATTATATACATTTGATTTTTTCCAAACTTTCCAATCTTTTCATATTGACTGAACTACTTTTTTGTTAATTTTTTCTAATTTTTGTTAATGCAATGACTGCAATATTTAATGCTTCACCACCAAAAGGCAAGCTTAGCAGCTAAAAATATAAGATTAATTATGTTATAACAGCTTTATAGTTGCCTTGCTCCTTTTATTACTCAAATTTACATCTCTAGTCAAAAGTATTAAAGTCCATTCTTGTTGCATTCCTCCAATACTATTGATTTGCCATACAGAAGTATTGCTTTTGGGTGTTTACGGAATAAACACACTTTTAAAACATGTTAATTAGAGATGAGCGAGCATACTCGTCCGAGCTTGGTGCTCGTTCGAGTATTAGGGTACTCGTAAGTGCTCGCTGCTCGGACGAGTATCTCGCCATACTCGAGGAAATGGCAACTTCCGCATCGTGCTTTTTTGGCGCCTATAAACACAGCCAATCACAAGCCAGGAGACTCTACGGTACACCCAGCATCACGTGGGGCCCTTACATGTCGATAGCAGGGGTTGGCTGGCCTGATCAGGTGACCCTGGAATATACTAGTGACTGGCCGCGGTGCTCGGCTCAGATGCCGTCTGGATGTTGTTAGGGATAGAGCTGCTGCCTTTCAGGGACAGTGTTAGGGCCTGCATTTAGTTCTCTGTTAGGCAGGAATCACCCACAAAGAACCCAACAGCCCTTCTAAGGGCTAGAAGACAGTTTTTTTTGGTCTCCTGGCTTGGCTGGCTGGCACTAGTAGTGCAGCTATCGCCATATCTAACCCTGTTTTTTTTTATTGTTCTATGTCAGTGATACAAATCCATTGCACACAGCAGTGTGGAACCATTCTGTGTGTCACAGTTCGGCACACTCACTCCAATCCATATATAATGTCCAGGTGACACTTTCTGTACGTCACAGAATACAACCAAGTCATTTGCTACCAATAACGTATACAGCTTGATCCAAAAAACTCTCTGTGCGACATTTGTCTGGGTCGCAGTCTAAATAGCCACCGTTAGCACGGTGTGAGTTAGGTCTCCGATAGTTCCTGCACGTCACGTTCCCAAAAAAACAAAATAATAAAAAACAAAAAATATAAAAAACAAAATATTAAAAAAAATTACTTTTTTAGTTGTTTTAGCTCAGTGATACAAATCCATTTTACTCAGCTGCGTGTAACCTTTCTGTGTGTCACAGTTCAGCACACTCGCTCCAATCCGTATATACTGTCCAGGTGACACTTTCTGTACGTCAGAGAATACAACCAAGTCATTTGCTACCAATAACATCTACAGCTTGATCCAAAAACTCTCTGTGCGACATTTGTCTGGGTCGCAGTCTAAATAGCCACCGTTAACAGGGTGTGAGTTAGGTCTCCGATAGTTCCTGCACGTCACGTTCCCAAAAAAACAAAATTTAAAAAAAATATAAAAACAAAATATAAAAAAAATTAGTTTTTTTGTTGTTTTAGCTCAGTGATACAAATCCATTTTACTCAGCTGCGTGTAACCTTTCTGTGTGTCACAGTTCAGCACACTCGCTCCAATCCGTATATACTGTCCAGGTGACACTTTCTGTACGTCACAGAATACAACCAAGTCATTTGCTACCAATAACATCTACAGCTTGATCCAAAAAACTCTCTGTGCGACATTTGTCTGGGTCGCAGTCTAAATAGCCACCGTTAACAGGGTGTGATTTAGGTCTCTGATAGTTCCTGCACGTCACGTTCCCAAAAAAACAAAATTTAAAAAAAATATAAAAAACAAAATATAAAAAAAAAATATTTTTTTGTTGTTTTAGCTCAGTGATACAAATCCATTTTACTCAGCTGCGTGTAACCTTTCTGTGTGTCACAGTTCAGCACACTCGCTCCAATCCGTATATACTGTCCAGGTGACACTTTCTGTACGTCACAGAATACAACCAAGTCATTTGCTACCAATAACATCTATAGCTTGATCCAAAAAACTCTCTGTGCGACATTTGTCTGGGTCGCAGTCTAAATAGCCACCGTTAACAGGGTGTGAGTTAGGTCTCCGATAGTTCCTGCACGTCACGTTCCCAAAAAAACAAAATTAAAAAAAAAATATAAAAAACAAAATATAAAAAAAAATTAGTTTTTTTGTTGTTTTAGCTCAGTGATACAAATCCATTTTACTCAGCTGCGTGTAACCTTTCTGTGTGTCACAGTTCAGCACACTCGCTCCGATCCGTATATACTGTCCAGGTGACACTTTCTGTACGTCACAGAATACAACCAAGTCATTTGCTACCAATAACATCTACAGCTTGATCCAAAAAACTCTCTGTGCGACATTTGTCTGGGTCGCAGTCTAAATAGCCACCGTTAACAGGGTGTGAGTTAGGTCTCCGATAGTTCCTGCACGTCACGTTCCCAAAAAAACAAAATTTAAAAAAATATAAAAAACAAAATATAAAAAAAATTGTTTTTTGTTGTTTTAGCTCAGTGATACAAATCCATTTTACTCAGCTGCGTGTAACCTTTCTGTGTGTCACAGTTCAGCACACTCGCTCCAATCCGTATATACTGTCCAGGTGACACTTTCTGTACGTCACAGAATACAACCAAGTCATTTGCTACCAATAACATCTACAGCTTGATCCAAAAAACTCTCTGTGCGACATTTGTCTGGGTCGCAGTCTAAATAGCCACCGTTAACAGGGTGTGAGTTAGGTCTCCGATAGTTCCTGCACGTCACGTTCCCAAAAAAACAAAATTTAAAAAAAATATAAAAAACAAAATATAAAAAAAATAGTTTTTTTGTTGTTTTAGCTCAGTGATACAAATCCATTTTACTCAGCTGCGTGTAACCTTTCTGTGTGTCACAGTTCAGCACACTCGCTCCGATCCGTATATACTGTCCAGGTGACACTTTCTGTACGTCACAGAATACAACCAAGTCATTTGCTACCAATAACATCTACAGCTTGATCCAAAAAACTCTCTGTGCGACATTTGTCTGGGTCGCAGTCTAAATAGCCACCGTTAACAGGGTGTGAGTTAGGTCTCCGATAGTTCCTGCACGTCACGTTCCCAAAAAAACAAAATATAAAAAAAAAATTAATTTTTTTTGTTGTTTTAGCTCAGTGATACAAATCCATTTTACTCAGCTGCGTGTAACCTTTCTGTGTGTCACAGTTCAGCACACTCGCTCCAATCCGTATATACTGTCCAGGTGACACTTTCTGTACGTCACAGAATACAACCAAGTCATTTGCTACCAATAACATCTACAGCTTGAAACAAAAAACTCTCTGTGCGACATTTGTCTGGGTCGCAGTCTAAATAGCCACCGTTAACACGGTGTGAGTTAGGTCTCCGATAGTTCCTGCATGTCACGTTCCCAAAAAAACAAAATTTAAAAAAAAATATAAAAAACAAAATATAAAAAAAAAATAAGTTTTTTTGTTGTTTTAGCTCAGTGATACAAATCCATTTTACTCAGCTGCGTGTAACCTTTCTGTGTGTCACAGTTCAGCACACTCGCTCCATTCCGTATATCTGTCCAGGTGACACTTTCTGTACGTCACTTAATTCAACCAGACTGAATAAGTTTGTGGGTTTCAGTACACCAGGCCCGTTTAATTATTTTTTTTTATATCATACACTTATATACAAAAATTTTGTATATAAGTGTATGATTTTGACTAAGGGTCGAGGACGAGGGCGCGGGCGTGGGCATTCAATTACTGCAGGGGGCAGAGGCCGTGGTCCTGGGCAGGGTGAGACAGTACCTGCTGATGAGGGAGCAGGGGAATTCCGCAGAGCTACACTCCCTAGCTTCATGTCTCAACTTACAGGGACACGTGGTAGAGGACTGTTGAAACCACAACAGTGCGAACAGCTGATCTCGTGGATTGCGGACAATGCTTCAAGTAATTTGTCCACCAGTCAGTCTTCCACGCAGTCCACCCACGTTACCCAAGGGAGCACTCCTCTGGCTCCTCCACCTTAACCTCCTATCCCACAGTCTGCCCCCTCCCAGGAAAATTTGGAATGCGATCCGGCATACTCTCAGGAACTGTTTTCTGGACCCTTCCCAGAGTCACAAACCACTTCTCAGGTTACTGCTGACCTCCTTCCCGATGCCCAAGTTTTCCAACTGTCACAGTCTGTGGGTGATGATGATGATGACAGTGTTGAGTTAGTGGAAGAAGTTTGTAAAGAGGTGTCGGACGATGAGGAGACACGGTTGTCAGACAGTGGTGAAGTTGTTGTTAGGGGAGGAATTCCAAGGGGGGAGCAGACTGAGGAATCGGAGGATGACGAGGTGACTGACCCAAGCTGGGTTGATATGCCGAGTGAAGACAGTGCTTCTGAGGCGGAGGCGAGTGCTGCACCAGAACAGGTTGTAAGAGGCAGTGGTGTGGCCAGAGGGAGAAGCAGGGCCAGAGCTGGTGCATCAGCAGCAACTGTTTCACGTAGTGAAGCTCCCGTGGCGAGGCCTAGATGTTCGCAAGTCTGGTGTGGTGTGCAACCTGTGCCACACCAGGATCAGCAGGGGTGCCACCACTACTAGCCTAACCACCACCAGCATGCGCAGGCATATGAGTGCTAAACACCCCACTCAATGAAACCAAAGCCGTTCACCACCTCCTGCAGGTCACACCACTGCTCCTTCCCCTGTGTCACTCGCTGCCTCTGCTAGTCAACCCCCTGCATCACTCGCTCCCTCTGCTAGTCAACCCCCTGCCCAGGACCCCGGCACGAGCGCTTCCCGCCGGAAAACCACACCTTCGCCTCCATGATCCTCCACAGCGTCCACCAACGTGTCCCAGCGCAGCGTTCAGCTGTCTTTACAGCAGACGCTGGAGCACAAGAGGAAATACAGTTCCACCCACCCACATGCCCAAGCCCTCAACGTCCACATCTCCAAAATGCTTAGACTGGAGATGCTGCCCTATAGGCTGGTAGAGACCGAGGCCTTTCGAAATCTCATGGCGGTGGCTGCCCCTCGGTATTCGGTCCCCAGCCGCCACTATTTTTCCCGATGTGCCGTCCCAGCCCTACACCAGCACGTGTCACAGAACATCATCCGTGCCCTGACCAACGCAGTTAGTGATAAGGTCCACCTAACCACGGACACGTGGACAAGTGCTGCCGGGCAGGGACACTATATCTCACTGACGGCACATTGGGTTAACTTGGTGGAGGCTGGGACCGAGACTGACCCTGGGGCCGCTCATGTACTGCCCACACCGAGGATTGCGGGGCCTACCTCGGTCGCGGTCTCTCAGACGTACTATGCCTCCTCCTCCTCCTCCGACACCTCCTCCTCCTCCTCCTCCACCGAATTACCATCCGTGGGCATGGCACCTTCAGTCGGTAGCTCTAGGCACAGCAACAGTGCCGTGGGTAAGCGCCAGCAGGCGGTGCTCAAACTGCTGAGCTTAGGTGACAAAAGGCACACCGCCCAAGAGCTGTTACAGGGCATCATGGCGCAGACTGATCTGTGGCTGGCACCGCTGAACCTCAAGCCAGGCATGGTTTTGTGTGACAACGGGCGTAACCTGGTGGCAGCTCTGCAACTCGGCAGACTGACACATGCCTGGCCCACGTGTTCAATCTCATAGTTCAGCGGTTCCTCAAGACATACCCCAATCTGTCTGATTTGCTCACCAAGGTGTGCCGCATCTGTGCGCATTTCCGCAAGTCCACCACAGATGCTGCCACTCTCAGGGCAGCCCAGCGCCGCCTACAACTGCCCGCTCACCGACTGTTGTGCGATGTGCCCACGAGATGGAATTCGACATTAAACATGTTATCCAGAGTTTACCAGCAGCGCAGAGCGATTGTAGGCCAGATGTCAACTTCCACCAGAACTGGTATTCAGGTCAGTCAGATTCCTGAAGTCTACAATGAGGAGTGGACGTGGATGTCTGATATCTGCCAGGTGTTGACCAACTTTGAGGAGTCAACACAGATGGTCAGCGGCGATGCCGCCATTTTCAGCATCACCATCCCGCTGCTTTCCCTGTTGAAAAACTCACTGCTCAGCATCAAGTCGGATGCTTTGCGCTTGTCACAAGAGACGGTGGAGGAAGATACGTCACTTGATAGCCAGAGCACCCTCCGGTCTGTTTCTCAGCGCGTATCTGAGGAGGGGGATGAGGATGAGGAGGAAGAGGAGGAGAATGTCGGCTAGACAGTAGAGGGTACCAGTGCTCAGTCCTTAACTCTTGAGCGTGTATGGGCTGAAGAGGAGGATTTGGAGGAAGAGGAGGAGGAGGAGGAAATGGAGAGTCAGGCCAGTGAGGAGAGGGAATTCTTACGTGTTGGGACTCTGGCACACATGGCAGACTTCATGTTAGGCTGCCTATCCCGTGACCCTCGTGTTAAAAGAATTTTTTCAAACACCGATTACTGGGTGTTCACTCTCCTGGACCCACGGTACAAGCAGAACCTTTCCACTCTCATCCCTGCAGAGGAAAGGAGTATGAGAGTGAATAGATATCAACAGGCCCTGGTGCACAAGCTGAAACAATTCTTCCCATCTGACGCCGCTAGCGGCAGAGGGCATGGTTCTGTGGGCCAAGTAGCGGGGGAGAGGAGGCGAGCAGGCAGCTTGTCCAGCACTGGCAGGGGAACGCTCTCCAAGGCCTTTGCCACTTTTATGTCACCCCAGCAAGACACTGTCACCTGTCCCCAGTCTAGGCAGAGTAGGGGGGAGCTGTACAGAAAGATGGTGAGGGAGTACCTAGCTGACCATACCAACGTCCGTAGCGATCACTCTGCTCCATACAACTACTGGGTTTCAAAGCTGGACACGTGGCCTGAACTGGCGCTGTACGCCTTGGAGGTGCTGGCCTGCCCTGCCGCTAGCGTGCTGTCAGAGCGGGTATTCAGTGCAGCTGGTGGCGTCATCACCGATAAGCGTACACGCCTGTCAACTGACAGCGCTGACAGGCTGACGCTTATTAAAATGAACAAAGCATGGATTTCACCGGAATTCAAATCTCCTCCGGGGGAAAGCAGCTAAAGATTTAAATAACTTATGTATCCGATTCCTCTTCTCTACTTCTCCTACTCCTCCTCCTCTTCCATATCGTCTTTGCCTAACCGTGACCAAAAAAACGCCATTTTTCAGAGGTCCAACTGGCACTCTTTTACCACAATTTTTCAGGAGGTCCACCTACAGGCCCTCTATTCAAACAATTTTTCCAGAGGTTCACCTACAGGCCCTCTCTCCAAAAAAGTTTTCCGGAGGTCCACCTACAGGCCCTCTCTTCAAACAATTTTTCCGGAGGTCCACCTACAGGCCCTCTGTCCAAACAATTTTTCCGGAGTTCCACCTACAGGCCCTCTCTCCAAACAATTTTTCTGGAGGTCCACCTACAGACCCTCTCTCCAAACAATTTTTCCGGAGGTCCACCTACAGGCCCTCTCTCCAATTCCAGTTTCCAGTTTTATTTGCGCAAACTGCGTAAATTATTATTTTTGGGATAGGTGTGAAAAATAATATTACCTGCGTATCTATATTGCCCAACATTGGATACGGTAGCAAGTGGAAGACCAAACACATGCTGCCAACAGGGTTCCGAAAATTCCTGGTCCACCCGCAAATTCCTGGTCCACAATGTCAAGGAGGTCGAGGTTCTGTTGATGAGCAACAAGTCCTTCTGTACTGAAATCGCCGACAACGTCTCCATCTAAGAACCTAAAGACCATTGTGGAGAGAGCGGCACAGCTCGCCATCAAAGTGACGAACCCCAACGCCACACTGCGCAGAGAAGATAACGAATAAATATCTCTGTGGTTATTTGTGCTAAATAAAAGTTAAATAAACACCAAAAAAAATGATCTGTTCCTGTGCCTGATCCACCCAAGTTGAATCTGTCCCATCATGAGAAAGTCCCCCCAAGGAGTCCCCACTGTAACTTGCTTCCCATACAACTACCTCACCCCCCGACACCTGTGTCTCGCCATTGTCCACCACCTCCTCAGACAACACTGGTAAATCCACACTGTCAGCACACGGAAACAGCAAAAGGTCTTGTGAATTGGGGCAGAGAATGTTCTGGGCTAGCACATCAGGGAAGGGGTGACTATGGGGTTCCAGGGAGTACGTGACCACATGCAATATCCATTTAAAAGTCATGCCACACTTGATCGAGCTCATAATTGACAATTGTACCGGTTGATGCTAAATTTTTAAGTTGGGGTCCTGTGTCGTCATTCTAACTCCATCCGGCTGTTGTCACCACCACACACGCTAGCCCAGGGGGCACTCCTCTGGCTCTTCCAGCTCAACCTCCTTCCCCCCAGCCTTCCCCCCCACCTACAGGCCCTCTCTCCAAACAATTTACATCTTTGCCCTATCTTTCTCTCTCTCCAAACCATTTTTCCGGATAGCTGCCATATACGGTTTTAAACTGAGTAGTATACATACCACACTTGATCAATCTCATAATTTACGACTGTACCGGTTGATGCTAAATTTTTAAGTTGGGGTCCTGCGTCGTCATTCTAAATACATCCGGCTGTTATCACCACACACGCTAGCCCAGGGGGCACTCCTCTGGCTCTTCCAGCTCAACCTCATTCCCCCCAGCCTGCCCCTCCCCAACTACAGGCCCTCTCTCCAAACAATTTACGTCTTTGTCCTATCTTTCTCTCTCTCCAAACCATTTTTCCGGATAGCTGCCATATACGGTTTTAAACTGAGTAGTATACATACCACACTTGATCAATCTCATAATTTACGACTGTACCGGTTGATGCTAAATTTTTAAGTTGGGGTTTTGCGTCGTCATTCTAAATACATCCTGTTATCACCACCACACACGCTAGCCCAGGGGGCACTCCTCTGGCTTTTCCAGCGAAACCTCCTTCCCCCCACCTACAGGCCCTCTCTCCAAACTATTTACCCGGATAGGGGACGTATTAGATATTGTACTGATGTTTTTTGTTTTTCTTCTTTTAATTGCCTCCTGACCTGTGATAGGCAGAGCATGGACACGTTCCCTTAGCTGCAGTGGGAAAGATACTCCCCTGGCCAGAGCAAGCTCTTTTTCCGTTTTCCGTGGTGGAAAAATCCATGAACTATAAGGTCCCAAGATAGGGGACGTATACGGTATTAAACTGAGAAGAATCGATACCATACCGGTTGATGCAACAGTTTTTCTAAATCCATTCTGGCTGTTGTCACCACCACACACGCTAGCCCAGGGGGCACTCCTCTGGCTCTTCCAGCGAAACCTCCTTCCCCCCACCTACAGGCCCTCTCTCCATACTATTTACCCGGATAGGGGACGTATTAGATATTGTACTGCTGTTTTTTGTTTTTCTTCTTTTAATTGCCTCCTGACCTGTGATAGGCAGAGCATGGACACGTCCCCTTAGCTGCAGTGGGAAAGACACTCCCCTGGCCAGAGCAAGCTCTTTTTTCGTTTTCCGTGTTTGAAAAATCCATTAAATATAGGGTCCCAAGATAGGGGACGTATACGGTATTAAACTGAGAAGAATCGATACCATACCGGTTGATGCTACAGTTTTTCCAAATCCATTCCGGCTGTTGTCACCACCACACACGCTAGCCCAGGGGGCACTCCTCTGGCTCTTCCAGCAAAACCTCCTTCCCCCCCACCTACAGGCCCTCTCTCCAAACAATTTACCCGGGTAGGGGACGTATTAGATATTGTACTGATTTTTTTTTGGTTCTTCTTTTAATTGCCTCCTGCGATAGACGGGAATGGAACCCGGGTCAACTGCTTGGGAAGCAGCTATGCTCACCACTTTACCACCAACAGCCACAGCAACTGATAAGAACAGATACTAAACTTGATGTCAGCTGCAGTGCCAGCATGAGCAGTGGTGTCACCTGCAGGCGGTGATGGACCTTCGTTGCACCTATTTTGGTGCTTCCCTAACATGTGATGGGTATTTGCCTCGCCTTTCTTGGTCTGGGTGAGCACAATTGCCATGAGGGTAACCACCAGGCTGTTGCCTGAGAATTTGGGGTAATGGTGGGATTAGGCAGCCTCAGAGGCATCCATGCATGCTGCCCCTGCTGTTTCCTGTCCATTTCCGTGGTGTTTCCATCATTTTCTGAGGTTTCCAGGTTTTCACCCAGCCTTCCCTAGGCAGAGCCTTGGTCCCCCGCAAAAATGCTCGAGTCTCCCATTGACTTCAATGGGGTTATTCGAAACGAGCACCCGAGCATCGGGAAAAGTTCGACTCGAATAACGAGCACCCGAGCATTTTAGTGCTCGCTCATCTCTAATGTTAATCTAAGCATCTATGCACGGTTATAACAAAGGTCATTCATGAGAATCTTTTATAGTGAAGGATAGAAATACTCATTTGTACAATAATGGTTTAAAGGGGTTTTATCTGATCACTGAGGGTCCGACACTCTACATCCCCATGATCAGCTGGTCTGCAGCAGTTCCAGCACTGGAGATCGGTACCAGAACTACAAATACAGTAGCATAAATTTCCAAGTGCAATTCTCTCAGGCACCAGCAAGGAATCTGGAGGCAGTTTGGATGGCTGCTGTTAAGCACTGAGGTTGTACTGGTCTTGTAACGCTCTGGGCGATGGATGTCTTAGCCATAGTCCCTCACCTTATAGTAGTGTCTGTAGATGCTAGTGTAGCCACTCACTCGCTGTCTTTATCTTCAATGATGGAGATTAGATGACAGGAGTAGGAACTTTGCAGGTCGCTTCCCCTCCTCTCTGAGGTTACTCAGGAACTCCTCCTCTTGGCAAAGAGCAGGTCCAACCCACTCCTACCAAGAGGCGAGGAACAGGGTGGTTTGTCCTGTTCCTGCCATTCCTTGCTGGTAGCTACGGCAAAAAGCAAACAGAAAAATGCATAACACATACAATACTACATAATACATAACAATAAACAATTTGTAGTACCTTCAGGTTTGGGGTACTACATATTGCTCCACTATTGTGAAGATAGGCCATCAATAGTAAAATCCTGGAATACCCCTTTAATATTAATCACATTAAGATATATTTTAGTGTACTTTTATTGAACAGAAAGCATTTCTAAATGTTTTGTACAATTGTTAAAGGGGTTGTACCAAGTTTAGAGGTAATCTATCCATAGTATCTGGGATAATCAACTGATAGTTGGGGGTCCAACTGCTGGGAACCCCATCAATCCTGAGAACAGGGGTCATTTTCCCTAGATCTGAGCGTCAGATTGGGCACGTGTCTTACCACTTCATTTTTTTCTCTATGGGAGCGTGGGAGATAGCAGAGCACAGCACTTGACTATTTCCAGTGCTCCCATAGAGAATGAATTGAGAAGCAAGGTGCCTGCTCTACCTGCAGCTCCTACCACTTCATTGATTCTCTATGGGAGCGCAGGAGATAGCAGAGCACAGCACTTGGCTATTTCCAGTGCTCCCATAGAGAATGAATTGAGAAGCAGGGTGCCTGCTCTACCTGCAGCTCCATCAGAATGTGGGATGGGACACCCATTCTGAGGAACAGTGGAGATTCCAGCGGTCGGATCCCAAGCAATTAGTTAGTAATTCCCTATCTTGTGGATAGGAGGTAACTTCTGAACTTGGCTAAACCCCTTTAATATACCATATAGTCTGCAACAGTCTAAAAATACCCTGTTAAGTACTATAATTTGTAGAAGACTGAATTTCAAGTTAGTTGGATACTAGAGATGAGTGAATCTATTCGCCACTTCGTAGATTCGTATCGAATCCTCCATTTTACCTACTCAGAAGCAAATCCGGATTTTTTCAGATTTTCTTCGTATTATTCGTAAATGTTCTTAAAATTTTGAACGCTAACGCTATGTAGGCTACGTACGCATTCTATTTGCCCCCACCACCCCGGCCCCCAGAAGCGGGAAAATGGCAAAGCGCCCCCTTAAGAGTGGGAAAATGAAGATACGCCCCCCTCAGAAGCGGGAAAAACCAGCATGGCCCACCCGGAACTAACTATTTGCACGTATAGGGAGTGAAGACTCCTCCCTCATTACCCCTCCCTCCTCTCCAGTTCAAGTCAGCGGTGAACAAGATACCACAGCATGGTGAAACAACTGCGACCAAAGTGGGGAGAGATGGTGTTTGGTAGCGGGTACCCCGACCCACCATCCAGTTCAGAGGAGATCACAGTGTCACAATTGGCCAAGAGAATCCCACCGGCTCCTGACTTGATGTTCGCCGTGCCGGCTGGTGCAGCAGAGGCGGCTGAAGCGTCCACTCCGCCGCCCAGGAGGAGAACAACAACACCTTCCATGCAGCAGAATTCCATTGTGCCTGCATAAGTGATGGCCCACACCCAGACCATATGGGACTACAAGAATGCAGTGGAGGACTGAGTCATCCAAGTACTGGACTATCCGAGGCCGGGAGACCCTACACTGGAGCGGCGTAAGGGAACCGTCCTATGGTTTTCAGTGGAGCAAGGCTGTGGCTTCCTTGCGGATGACGAGGACGGGGAGGAGTACTTTGTGGGCCACAGGTCAGTGAAAAGGCCGTACCTGCCCCGACCCCTTCACAGCCTATACGTGGGGGATCTGGTGGAATATACCCCCATGGCATCCCTGAAAGGCCCCTTTGCTACCGAGGTTACCTTACTGTCTAAGCCCCTGGTCCCTACATCACCACCAGAAGTTTGGCCAGAGGAACCAGCAGACGCAGGACGCGTGTGCTGCCTACAGGAGTCACCAGATGGCACCCTCCGTTTCAGGGAGAAGCCACAGCTGATCCCTGGATTGCCCCCACAGTCCTTTCAGCTGTGTCAGCTGACGACATTATCCTTTACTTTCCAGTCCATGGTGGTCCAGTACCAACTACCCTGGAAAATTAAGTCAGCAGCAGCCAGGGGAGCTGGCAATTCTTCCTTGGGTGCAACCTTGCCTCAACCGCTGCAGCCAGAAGTCCTTATCTTTGCTGTCCCAGCAGGAGTATCTGGAAAAGTGAAGGCGCAAGTGGTTGCAGCGCTCACCAGTGTGACCAACACCCAGACAAGTCCGAATTCTGGCAGAAGAGGGCAGTGGAGCTCAACCACGGCAGCCAGCTTGGCCTACAGGAGGCAGGAGCGTCCTCAGCAGCAGTTCCAGCTAGGAGGACTTCAAAAGGACACCTCTGAAGTCTGGACCTATGGGAGCCACTACATGGACTGCACCTGATGGATGTTGGCACTTGTTTTTAGTTTATGTTGTTTTTATTGCTCTCTGTTTGACTCTCACCCAGATGGACATGGCTTGTCAGGACTCCCCTCACCCCCCCATTCTGTAGAAAATTCCCAGTTGCGCCTAAGCACGACGATTTTCCTTTTTCCCCCCCTTCTCAGGTTATTTGGGAGCCTGCTTTGCAAAAAGGGTTCTCTATTTGGTGCTATTTTTTATTATCCATGTGGATTACACGTTACCTGTTTGGATTACAAAATTACCTCACATGGATTACAATAGAATTTTGGACTCTGTTCCAGTGTTTTATGCCAAGCAGCCATAAGGAGAGACTCAAACGTATATCTGAGCCTATTATGCTTGCAAATGTGAAGTTGATTGCACTAAAATGTTTGCATAATTATGTCTTTGCTGTATTTTAGCATAGCAATAATGTTTTTACAGGTTCAGCAACGTTCAAGAACTTTAGCCCATTGTGTGTATTCTTTTTCAGATACTGCAATGTGTCCTATTATGCACTTATTGTATGGCGTTTTTAGTAAATTATGCACTTAGCCGGATAGTGAGCACCTTACTTTTCTACCTCATATGGACTTCCTCTGAGGACTGTATGCTGCGGCCTAGCCTCGTGTGTGCATACGTATGACGCAATCGAGAGTCAACAGTACGCTAAGGATTCGTATGCACTTTGTACGCTAATGCTTACGCATTTAGTTCAGTAGCGTACTTTTAAAAACACTTAGACTGTATGTTCGTAATTTGTGCAGTAATGTTCACAAAACGATTATTTTTTAATGCAAATTCGACCGAATAAATTCGTATTAAGAATGAATCTTGTCATAAATTCGTTGATTATTCACCAAAGCGAATTTTTGATGATTTGCTCATCTCTATTGGATACCAAGCTATTATCTATGTATTATACATGAGGTGTTATTATACATTTTGATGAAATTGCATAAGCCCAATCACCACATTAAGGTTGCCTCTACAAGTTTGTACCTACACTAATTTGGTGCAGCATCAAGTGGCAACCACTGCCGCCAAAATACAGCACCCATAGGTAGAAACCCAGCAGTCCAACGGCTGTCAGATTAAGCCCCCTTGGCACTGGGCCCCACTAACTCACAGGAAAAGCATCAAAGCCACAGCAGCAACCACACAGTACTTCACCATATGAACAGATGTCTAGAACTCATCTGCCCATGTGGTCTCAGAACTTAAACTGAAACAAAGTAGCCCTCAACCTATATGCGGTCTCCAGCTAAATAAAAACACCTGGCCGAATGGGAGGAGTGCTGATACCATGAGAAAAAAAGCAAGGTAATAATGTGTTTTGGCAGCAGTAGGCTCCACATGTATAGTACATAGATTACAGCTTGGTATGCAATTAATTATGTTGACAAGCAATGTGCATTGTACAATCCATGAGTTCTCTCTTTTTGTTAGAAAATGTTAGCTATCTTTAAGTTTTGAATAAGTTGTCCAGACAAAAATAAAAAATAGGGTTGGCAACCCTCTCACATGTTGTAAAGGCAGCATTCTGGTTTCAGCACATAAAGTTTTCAAAGCTTTTTATTCATTAAATTATGAAAAAGTATGTAATTTCCTCATAGACTTTTGTGTATAAATCCCCCATGGTTTTTACGATATGCCTCTAGTCACTGAATGGAAATCTTCACTGTTTACGATACCAGTAGAGATTCTCATTCATTACTCACCATCAGAGAGATTATAAAAACCACGAAGAATGGATTTACAAAGTATACTGTGATATTGTATAACTTTGCATTATTAAATGAATGTGCTTTATTTGCTCTATTTCAAGGGTTTCACGGATTGTAGTTTAGTAACATAATAATTACATAACACATCAAATCACAATTTATAATGCATTCATTATATACGCAACCTGACAACCTTTTTTAATGCTGGTTAATACACAGAACCTAAATTTAAAAGGGTTTACTCATCAAAGAAAGACGTTCCAGCTGGCAATACATGTCCATTGTGGCAGCGTCTACAGGTGAACTGCAGTTTTACATGCCTGTCATTGAACTAAATGGCTAGCCACCAAAACTAGCAAATTTCTTGAAATTTGTTTTTTTCTCCAATTTGTCTAATTTTTCTGAAAATTTAATTTGCGTCGATTTTACCTGAAGCAATTATGATATAGAGAGGGCTCATAAAAGTTAAGAAGTTTTCCTGGTATCAGCTTGGCAGAACAAAATTGTCAGGAAAGGCCTGCTCAGCCATCAATGGCTGTAGTGGTGACCCACCTCAGCCAGTGATTGGCTGAACAGGTCTTTCCTGGGGTTACCAGCGTGTTGAGCCAGAACCAGGAAATGGCAGTTGGTCTGAAACAAATGTCAAAATGGCTGCAGTAGAGGATGAGTATGTTTATTTTTTACATTTTTTAGTCTTTGTGGGCCATTAAAAAAAACTATAAGAGAAACATTTTAAAGGCTATGCAAACCTTCAAGGGCAATTTTTTTATGCTATATTTTTCAATTTCTGCTAAAATCATTTTTTTAATTGGTCTTTATTTAAAAAAAATAGCATCTTTGTCATAAATGTTTAACTTGCTTAGCTGTGAGAATCATACTTTCATTTTGTGCCAGTTATTAAATAATCCTTATCTCTAAATTACTAATAGCTCAAAAACACTTATTTCAGACACATTTGTATCAGTAACGTAAGAATTGAGCTATAATGAGTGTTCATAAGATCAGAGATCTGAGATAAGGAGCCGTCAGCTGAGCTGCATGACGGAACACAATAAAAACACAAGAATGCCACTAAAGAATCTCAAGGCTGCACAATGAAAAGAGCTCAAAATTTTGAGACCAACTGAAAAAAATATTTTTGCACACAATGCAATTATAAAACAATTGCTCCTAAAGGTGTACATAACCTTATGTATAAATATGAACATGCTTCACCATCTCTAGAATATTCAGTATACTGAAAATACACAATGTCATAACATTTGTTGCAAGTCTAGTTTTTTTTGCATGTTTTTATAGTTTTTTTTTAGTACTTTTTCAGGAGTGACTCCAATAATGTAATTCCATTAGAGAACTGCGGATAATTCAGTTCCCTAACATATATGTTTTTTTTATCTGAAGTGGTATCAGAAGTGGACCATAACATATGTGGCCTCTCGTCCTGTACACACATTTATGTATCCATACAGTTAAAAGGGAACATGCAGATGTCTGTACAGAAGGAAACACCGTGACAATCCAGTAATGTGATCACACACCTGGACATTTAGTTGTGGTGTTTGTATTGCTTTCTGCAGAGCCTATTGGGGTTAGGTGACTCCTGTTCCTATCACTCTAGAGCTTTCCATCAAAACCAGATGTTGGAAGTATACCTTTGAAAGACTCCACTGTATAAGCACACAGTGACAAATGTTTCCCATAGAGTCTCATGCAAAAAATGCTTGCCATAGTATACATTTTTGTGGGTTGTCTCTGCATAGAAAATATCTTTCTGTATAGAAACCAGTCAATGCCTTTCTGTAAAGAAAAAAAGGAATTCTGATGTATACTGGCCAACGAAGGACAAAGGGAACACAATTTGGTTCCAGCATGTGAATGGACCCATATGGATTTTCATACTGTATCCACTAAATGTGAAACTTCAAATGATCCTTCAAGGCGCATTCCCAACTTGGACATATGTACAGTATATGTCATATCTACAGGATGTCAAGGTTGGGGTACACAGAAAAGGGAGATGTGATCCCTGAGCTCTCCCCAACCCCTGTCCCTGCCTAATTGCCTCCGTGTCCTAGGCGACACGGCGACAACCACGAGGACTGCAATTACACTTACTAAGGTGCAGGGAAAAGGGACAACAACAGAGACGAACAAACAAGAAGAATGGTCAACAAGCCGCGTCAGAAAACCAGAGATAACGTAAGTACAAATCAGAAGACGGTAGAGTAGTCATGTACGAGCCAAGGGTCAAATATAGCTGTCAGGATACACACGATACAAGAGCACAAGCAGGTATAGCAAGGATTTGCAAAAACCGGCAAAGAGCAAAGAAGAAGGCAGGTATTTATGCAGGAAGATATCCCACCCCCAGGTTCTGAATGGACCAGATTCAAGAAGCCACTCAGCCCAGCACCTGAGTATTAACCCTATGTAGACAAACAAAAACATGAAGATGGGCGTTGGCTCCAAAACAACTCCACAGTGTGAACATGGTTAAAGACAAGGCGTAGGCACTGAACAGAAACACACAAAAACTCAGAATACCAAGCAAAAATAGAAAACCTATGTTCTCCGGTGACCAGACCTGACACAGGATATGCCCTAAATGCCTGGTAGATGCAGATCCACTGGTAAATGCAGGTCTTGAACATGTACCTTCAATATGTTGAGAATAGGGATGGGGTCCCCAAACCTAGTCCCATCTGGTGAGGCTGGCACTGGCCGCTGCATCCAGGTGGAGTGTGAATGAGACGTGGAAGCTAATGTCCCAGGTTCTCTTTATTCTCTTAGCAGAGGTCTGGTCTGGTCTTGGTCTGATAAACAGCCAAGCATTTATCAGACATTTGAGAATATTTGCGAATAGCCCTTTAAATTAGCACAAGAAATACATGGATAATCTGTGCATGAAAAAATGCATTTCTATACCCATCCCCTGCAAGGATGCACATTTCCTCTGCTCCGTTCCTTCATGGTAGTCATAGCCATTATATATTATAAGAGCAACAATATGGTTTTTTTTTGCATACTTTGGTTTCTAAGTTGCTGTGAATAATGTCTGGAGATAGTTTTAATAATTCATTTTAGTAGTGATGAAAACTTCTCACCTACACAGCCTGAAGCAAAAGGAGAAAAGCTGCCTTGAGAACACAGAAACATCTTCACTATACTGCTCCTCTGAGAGCAGCCAATTCACCAGTTTTTTTCTGATCAAACTATGCAGTGATTTACGTCTTTAATTTCTAATACCATGCTGAAATATATGGAAGGAGGGTTAGAATATTTAGCTGCTCATTCCAGTGTCATGTTACATTGCTGTTATGCCAATCATATATATTTTTTTAACAGACCACACAATTTTATGTGGCATTAACAACCCTTTATGAAGTGTTTATTAAGGGTACAACCTGGAACAGGGGCGTGCCCCCGTCGAGTACTGTGCAGCTGTACAGACTGCATCAGGCTCCTGTTAAGCTAATTGTTAATACCCATGCAGCATGTGCAATATCATGTGGCCATTAACCCTGCAGACCGACTAATCGGTGCAGTCCTCATTAGTTTAACAGGAGCCCTCTGCAGACTGTAAGGCCATACAGTACTTGACCGCAGTGAGGCCACGCCGCCACTGACACATGACCACTGCATACGACTGTACCCCAAGGGAATGTTCACTGTTGAGCCCCAGTTTTTAACAAAATAACAGGCCCACGATGATATATTATAGTGGTCAAAGCCTGTTTTTCTGATCCAGATCTCCAAATCACATTACAAACATAAAATATAATTCTTCTGGAGGGACCTGATGTCTGTCTTGCGGAAATGGTGGAACAAACACCTTCAGTTGGTTCCCATGGCCCTTTTGTTTCACTCTGCAGCTCCCATGGAGGAGACTGCACTGGAGGGCGCCAAGTTTTCAGCCTTGATCCACATGCCACATTGATGGCAGCTAGGTGGCCGTTATTACAACATTGGTTGTTCCCTAGCACTCAATTCACACTTGAAGTATTAACACTAGAGATGAGCGAGCATGCTCGTCCGAGCTTGGTGCTCGTTCGAGCATTACGGTACTCGTAAGTGCTCGATGCTCGGACGAGCATCTCGCCATGCTCGAGGAAATGGCATCTCCCGCATTTTTAATTTTTGGCGCCTATAAACTCAGCCAATCACAAGCCAGGAGACTCTGCGGTACACCCAGCATCACGTGGGGCCCTTACATGTCGATAGCAGGGGTTGGCTGGCCTGATCAGGTGACCCTGGAATATACTAGTGACTGCCCGCGGTGCTCGGCTCAGATGCTGTCTGGATGTCATTAGGGACAGATCTGCTGCGTTTCAGGGAGAGTGTTAGGGCCTTGATTTAGTTCTCTGTTAGACAGGAGTGATATCAAAAGAACCCAACAGCCCTTCTAAGGACTACAAGACACTTTTTTTTGTCTTCTGGCTGGGCTGAGTGGCACCAGTAGTGCAGCTATCGCCATATATAACAATTTTCTTTTTTTATTATTTTATCTCAGTGATACAAATCCATTTCATACAGCTATGTGCAACTATTCTGTGTGTCACAGTTCAGCTGTCCACTCACCACAAACCACAATCCGTATTTTCTGTCCAGGTGACCCATACTGTACGTCACGTAATCAAATACGGTCTTTTGCTTTCACTGATACAGCTACATTAGAAAAATCTCTGTGCGACATTTGTCTGGGTTGCAGTCAAAATAGCCACAGTCAGCAGGGGCTGAGTTTACTCTCTGATAGTTTCTACACGTCACGTTAAAAAAAATATATATAAAAAAATAAAAATAAAAAAAATAGTTTTTTTGTTGTTTTATCTCAGTGATACAAATCCATTTCATACAGCTGTGTGGAACCATTTTGTGTGTCACAGTTCAGCTGTCCAGTCACCACAAACCACAATCCGTATTTTCTGTCCAGGTGACCTATACTGTAGGTCATATAATTAAAAAAGGTCTTTTGCTCTCACTGATACAGCTACATTAGAAAAATCTGAGTGCAACATTTTTCTGGGTTGCAGTCAAAATAGCCACAGTCAGCAGGGGCTGAGTTTGCTCTCTGATATTTTCTACACGTCACGTTAAAAAATATACATATATAAAAAAAAATTTTAAAAAATAAAAAAAATAGTTTTTTTGTTGTTTTATCTCAGTGATACAAATCCATGTCATACAGCTGTGTGGAACCATTCTGTGTGTCACAGTTCAGCTGTACAGTCACCACAAACCACAATCAGTATTTTCTGTCCAGGTGACACATTCTGTACGTCACGTAATTAAAAAAGGTCTTTTGCTCTCACTAATACAGCTACATTACAAAAATCTCTGTGCGACATTTATCTGGATTACAATTAAGCAGACCAAGTCTGCCTAATCTAATAGTTTCAGTGTAATTGCTCCATACTTCACGGTACGTAATAACATACGCAATTTTGCTCTAACTTATCCACCTATAAACAAAGCACAATCCGTATTTTCTGTCCAGGTGACACATTCTGTACGTCACGTAATTAAAAAAGGTCTTTTGCTCTCACTGATACAGCTACATTACAAAAATCTCTGAGCGACATTTGTCTGGGTTGCAATTAAGCAGACCAAGTCTGCCTAATCTAATAGTTTCAGTGTTCGTGTTCCATACTGCACGGTACGTAATAACATACGTAATTTTGATACAGCTACATTACATGCCACAGAGGCCGTGGTCCTGGGCAGGGTGAGACAGTACCTGCTGATGAGGGAGCAGGGGAACGCCGCAGAGCTACACTCCCTAGCTTCATGTCTCAACTTACAGGGACACGTGGTAGAGGACTGTTGAAACCACAACAGTGCAAACAGGTGATGTCGTAGATTGCGGACAATGCTTCAATGAATTCCACGCAGTCCACCCACGTTACCCAAGGGAGCACTCCTCTGGCTCCTCCACCTCAACCTCCTTCCCCCCAGTCTGCCCCCTCCCAGGAAAATTTGGAATGTGATCCGGCATACTCTGAGGAACTGTTTTCTGGACCCTTCCCAGAGTCACAAACCACTTCTCAGGTTGCTGCTGACCTCGTTCCAGATGCCCAAGTTTTCCAACTGTCGCAGTCTGTGGGTGATGATGATGACATTGTTGACTTAGTGGAAGAAGTGTGTAAAGAGGTGTCGGACGAAGACACGGTTGTCAGACAGTGGTGAAGTTGTTGTCAGGGCAGGAAGTCCGAGGGGGGAGCAGACTGAGGAATCGGAGGATGACGAGGTGACTGACCCAAGCTGGGTTGATAAGCCAAGTGAAGACAGTGCTTCTGAGGTGTAGGCGAGTGCTGCACCAGAACAGATTGGAAGAGGCAGTGGTGTGGCCAGAGGGAGAAGCAGGGCCAGAGCTGGTGTATCAGCAGCAACTGTTTCACGTAGTGAAGCTCCCGTGGCGAGGCCTAGATGTTCGCAAGTCTGGAGGTTCTTTAAAGAAAGTGAGGACCGACGGACTGTGGTGTGCAACCTGTGCCACACCAGGATCAGCAGGGGTGCCACCACTACTAGCCTAACCACCACCAGCATGCGCAGGCATATGAGTGCTAAACACCCCACTCAATGAAACCAAAGCCGTTCACCACCTCCTGCAGGTCACACCACTGCTCCTGCCCCCTGCCCAGGACCCCGGCACGAGCGCCTCCCGCCGGAAAAATACACCTTTGCCTCCACGATCCTCCACAGCGTCCACCAATGTGTCCCGGCGCAGCATTCAGCTGTCTTAACAGCAGACGCTGGAGCGCAAGAGGAAATACAGTTCCACCCACCCACATGCCCAAGCCCTCAACGTCCACATCTCCAAATTGCTGAGCCTGGGGATGCTGCCCTATAGGCTGGTAGAGACCGAGGCCTTTCGCAACCTCATGGCGGTGGCTGCCCCTCGGTATTCGGTCCCCAGCTGCCACTATTTTTCCCGATGTGCCATCCCATTCCTACACCAGTACGTGTCACAGAACATCATCCGTGCCCTGACCAACGCTGTTTCTGAGAAGGTCCACATAACCACAGACACGTGGACAAGTGCTGCCGGGCAGGGACACTATATATCACTGACGGCACATTGGGTTAACTTGGTGGAGGCTGGGACCGAGTCTGACCCTGGGGCCGCTCATGTAATGCCCAGACCGAGGATTGCGGGGCCTACCTCGGTCACGGTCTCTCAGACGTACTATGCCTCCTCCTCCGACCCCTCCGACCCTCCTCCTCCGAATTACCATCCGTGGGCATGGCGCCTTCAGTCGGTAGCTCTAGGCACAGCAGCAGTGCCGTGGGTAAGCGCCAGCAGGCGGTGCTCAAACTGCTGAGCTTAGGTGACAAAAGGCACACCGCCCAACAGCTGTTACAGGGCATCACGGTGCAGACTGATCTGTGGCTGGCACCGCTAAACCTCAAGCCAGGCATGGTTGTGTGTGACAACGGGCGTAACCTGGTGGCGGCTCGGCAGACTGACACATGTGCCATGCCTGGCCCACGTGTTCAGTCTCATAGTTCAGTGGTTCCTCAAGACATACCCCAATCTGTCTGATTTGCTCACCAAGGTGTGCCGCATCTGTGCGCATTTTCGCAAGTTGACCACAGATGCTGCCACTCTCAGGGCAGCGCAGCGCCGCCTACAACTGCCCGCTCACCGACTGTTGTGCGACGTGCCCACAAGATGGAATTCGACATTAAACATGTTATCCAGAGTTTACCAGCAGCGCAGAGCGATTGTAGACTGCCAGATGTCAACTTCCACCAGAACTGGTAGTCAGGTCAGTCAGATTCCTCAAGTCTACAATGAGGAGTGGACATGGATGTCTGATATCTGCCAGGTGTTGACCAACTTTGAGGAGTCAACACAGATGGTCAGCGGCGATGCCGCCATTATCAGCCTCACCATCCCGCTGCTTTGCCTGTTGAAAAACCCACTGCTCAGCATGAAGTCGGGTGCTTTGCGCTTGTCACAAGAGACGGTGGAGGAAGATACGTCGCTTGATAGCCAGAGCACCCTCCGGTCTGTTTCTCAGCGCGTATCGGAGGAGGGGGGTGAGGATGAGGAGGGAGAGGAGGAGAATGTCGGCGAGACAGAAGAGGGTACCAGTGCTCAGTCCTTCTTAACTCTTGAGCGTGTGTGGGCTGAAGAGGAGGACTTGGAGGAGGAAGAGGAGGAGGAGGAGGAAATGGAGAGTCAGGCCAGTGATGAGAGGGAATTCTTGCGTGTTGGGACTCTGGCGCACATGGCAGACTTCATGTTAGGCTGCCTATCCCGTGACCCTTGTGTTAGAAGCATTTTTTCAAACACCGATTACTGGGTGTTCACTCTCCTGGACCCACGGTACAAGCAGAACCTTTCCACTCTCATCCCTGTAGAGGAAAGGAGTATGAGAGTGAATCAATATCAACAGGCCCTGGTGCACAAGCTGAAACAATCCTTCCCATCTGATGCCGCTAGCGGCAGAGGGCGTGGTTCTGTGGGCCAAGTAGCAGGGGAGAGGAGGCGAGCAGGCAGCTTGTCCAGCACTGGCAGGGGAACGCTCCCCAAGGCCTTTGCCAGTTTTATGTCACCCCAGCAAGACACTGTCACCTGTCCCCAGTCTAGGCAGAGTAGGGGTGAGTTTTACAGAAAGATGGTGAGGGAGTACCTAGCTGACCATACCAACGTGCGGACCGATCACTCTGCTCCATACAACTACTGGGTTTCAAAGCTGGACACGTGGCCTGAACTGGCGCTGTACGCCTTGGAGGTGCTGGCCTGCCCTGCCACTAGCGTGTTGTCAGAGCGGGTATTCAGTGCAGCTGGTGGCGTCATCACCAATAAGCGTACACGCCTGTCAACTGACAGTGCTGACAGGCTGACGCTTATTAAAATGAACAAAGCCTGGATTTCACCGGAATTCAAATCTCTTGGCCCACTTGGTCTACTGAACTCAGAAAGAGCAGAAATATAAATGAATACATTACATGTATTTTTTTAATAATTTGCCACAAAACTATATATGAATCTGCTCAGCTCTTCCTGCTCTATAGCATGTAATATGTTTGTAACATGCTCGATAACAGATTGCACTGCATTTTCATGGTGACAGGTTTCCTTTAAAAAAAATGACAGCATGAGGCTAGGACTGTACACACCAGCAAGTCATGCATTTTCATACCTCCCAACTTTTGAAAATTGCAAAGAGGGACAATGTGTGCGGTGCACATCACGGCAGTTTTTTTTCATACTAGGCCACCCCTCTAAGTCCACCCAAAGCATAATTACTGGAGCCCCTGCGGCAATTTTTGTTCTTGCGTTTCAATGTCCATATAAATATTAACTCATAAATCATCAGATTATAGATATTTTAAGGTACAAATTGCACCAAATAATGAAATTCTGGTCTAATATACAGGTAGAAACCATACAAACACTTTAGTAAGGAGCAATGTAGTAAATTTATTAATGCTCATTTATGCATTAATTCCCCAGGTCAAAAAGAGGGACATTTAAGGATCAAAGAGGGACTTGGGTCAAAAAGAGGGACTGTCCCTCCAAAAGAGGGACACTTGGGAGGTATGCAACTTGCTGATGTGCATAAATTGTCACTGCATGTTCATGGTGACAGGTTTAACTGCAGGTCATTTGTAGAGCTGAGGTTATTTGGTACTAAAATTAAGTTATGTGTACTACACATATTTTACCATATTATGGCACAGTGGTGTATAAAACGTGCATATGCACCAGTATCAGGAGCTTGCACAACACACAGTTGACAGCCTCTTTTTCTAGGCTATATACTATAAGTGAATCATATCTTTAAAATACAAATTGAATAAGTCCTTAAGAAAATTAAAATTGAAGTTCCTTTATATTAGCAATAAAATGTAAGTTTCCGCTATTAACAATATATGAAGGAACTGCTGCTAATGATTTTCTCTGTCTCATGTGAGTACTGTACCTGCTTAACCTTAATTCACTTCAGTTTAGTGTATTAAAAAATGTACAGTTCTCCAAGTGTAATTGAGCTCCTGATGCCAAGAACCACTGAGGTTTAATCACATAGGCGTTAAACACCTAGGATGGTCAACACTATGGTTTACAAATTTAATGCATTTTTTGTCTTTTATCTCATGTAAACCTGTGCTATACATTACAAGCGGTCTAGCTCATGGTGACCCACAATTATTTGTTCAGCCCTTTCAACAGTCTTTGAGAAATGTCTTCCATTAACTCCTCACGTTAATCTTTTCTCTCTCTACATTCATCCTTTCTATGTTATCTCTCATCCATCACTATCTAGCTGTAGGAGCTATATGATTCATTCCCCCCCATCCTCTTAATTCTTTTATCTTTGTGTATCTGTCTTCTTTGTCTCTTTTTCTTACATGTACAAACTCTTTAGCTCACTCAATCTCTAATCTCTTCATGTGAAAACAAATGTTCATTGCTCGTTTCAACCATATTTTGTTTACCCTTTATGATATCCATAAAGGGATCCATATAGTATTAAATAGTGTTCTTCATTTAAGGGGTTTTCTAGGAGTAGAATATTCATGGCCTGCCCTAATGAAAGGTCATATATATCTGTGAGACATCCCGTTCTTTGGTCGCAAATCCCATTTTGCTCTATTCAAGTGAATGGGACTGGGCTGTAGTGCCAAGAACAGCCACTATACAATGTATGGAGCTGTGCTTGGTAAACTGTGACAAGGCTACAGACTGAAATTATATGTAAGATATGTGTTGTGTTGTTCACAATAGTTTTTTTTTTTTTTTACAGCACCATTTTTTGTAAACCTTTTTCTTTTAAGCAAATAATGCTGCATCCAGTATATTATATGTTTGCTCATTATATTGTTATATACAGGGGCGTAGCTAAAGGCTCATGGGCCCTGGCGCAAGAGTTCGGCTTGGGGCCCCCCCTTCCCTCAGCGCTGGTGCACCTAGCTTTTCTGCTGCCCTACTGCCCCCCAACTGTGACCAGGGCCCCGCCGCACCTTGCCTAATTGGCGTTGCGGCCCTGCAAGTGGCAAGGGGGGGCCCACTGGCCCTGCAACGCTGTGATCCCTATAGCTATGCCACTGGTTATATAGTACAGTTGAAAAGGGATATACATCTATTATGGGACCAAGGGATGGGCAGGCATGTGGATTAAGGGAAGTGCAGTGAGACCAGAATTCTACAATTTCCTTGTTATTTTATTCTAAATCTATGCTGCCCAATAGAAAATTATAAACTCCCTAAAACACACTTTTTTCCAGTGATATTTTAAGTTTTTTTGTACCTTGGAGTCTCTTTCAAATTGCAGCATGCTCTGGGTCTGGTATTTGCAAATTGTTGCATTTGTGTTCCCTTAAATGACAACCATCTGCTACCCTTGCCATACACTTCAACACTTCACTTCACTCAGCCAAGTGTGTGTGTCTGTTCAATAGAGGAGAGGAATACAAGACCCTGACAACTTTATCTATGTACAAAACAAAGGATTGGGTATATTGAAATGTCATTTTTCCTGACAACAATCGACAGCGTGCCTCCATAAACAAAAGATTGCTAGCAGATCACTAGCTGGACCATCTGACATTTATTAATTGTGTGTGGGTGGCTTAAAGGAGCATTCCCACAACATTTTTATCCTCTGGCCAGTATGAAAATCACATGGTGTAAACTGTAGTGTAAGTAATCTTCATACCAGTGCCTGTAATTGTGAATTATCCACTCTCTCCTGGTCCTCACCGTGTCATGTGATTGACACTCTGACTCTCTAGCTAACACAGCACCTTATGTACAGACAGGAAGACAGTTTCTGTATTCATTCCAATGAGAATGACATTGAGGCCTCCTAGGAATGAAGAGAAACTAATTTCCTGTCCACACATAAAACACTGTGTCACTTGGAGAGTGAGAATCTCAGTCACATAAGACAGTGAGGACCAGAAGAATCACAAATTCAACCAGTGGTAAAAAAAAAAATCTTTCACTATAGTTTACATCATAGACCAGAAAATAAACATTTTTGTGGGAGTGCTTCATAAAGATTAGCTTCCTCATGAGAATTTTATTGGAGGTTTTAACCCCTTCAACCTCGGGCCTGTTTTCACCTTCCTGCCCAGGCAATTTTCTGCAAATCTGACATGTATCACTTTATGTGGTAATAACTTTGGAACGCTTTTACTTATCCAGGCCATTCTGAGATTGTTTTCTCATCACATATTGTGCTTTGCGACAGTAGTAAATTTGTGGCAAAATATTTCATTTTTATTTATAAAAAAATACCAAATTTACTAAAAATTTGGAAAAATTAGCACATTTCCAAATTTCAATTTCTCTACTTTCAAAACACATAGTAATACCTCTAAAAATAGTTACTATTTTACATTCCCCATATGTCTACTTTATGTTGGCATCATTTTATAAATGTCATTTTACTTTTTTAGGACGTTAGAAGGCTTAGAAGTCAGAAGCCATTTTTCAAATTTTTAACAGAATTTAGAAAACCATTTTTTTAAGCACCAATTCAGATATAAAGTGATTTTGAGGGGCTTATGTAATGGAAACCCACCCATAAATGACCCCATTTTAGAAACTACACCCCTCAAATTATAAAAAAACTAATGTTACAAACTTTGTTAACCCTTGAGGTGTTCCACAAGAATTAAAGGAGAATGGAGGTGAAATTTCAAAATTTCACTTTTTTAGTAGATTATTCATGTTAATAATTTTTTTCTTGCAACACAGCAAGGGTTAACAGCAAACTAAACCTTAATATACATTGCTCTGATTCTGAAGTTTACAGAAATACCCCATATGTGGTGGTAAACGTCTCTATGGGTTTGTGGCAGTGGTCAGAAGGAAAGGAGCGCCATACAAATTTTGGAGGCAGATTTTGCTAGAATGGTTTTTAGGCACCATTTTGTAATTGAGAGATCCTGACGTACCCCTACAGTGGAAACCCTCAAAAAGTGACCCCATTTTGGAAACTACACCCTTCAAAGAATATATTAAGGAGGGTACTGGCCACTTTGACCCCCTAAGCGTTTTACGGAATTTGGAAACACATTTGTCTGTGAAAATGAAAAGTTTAATTTCTTCCGATAAAATGTTGCTTTAGCCCCAAATTTTTCATTTTCACAAGGGGTAACAGGAGAAAAGCACCCCATAATTTGTTCCCCATTTTCTCCTGAATACGGCAACACCCCATATGTGGTGGTAAACTGGTGTGGGGGCACATGGCAGGCCTCAGAACAGAAGGAGCACCATATGGATTTTGCAGCACAGATTTTGATGGATTGGTTTGCGGGAGCCATTGATTTTTATTTTTTTGAGTTATTGTCTTATGTGGGGGCTCATTTTTTGCGGGATGAGGTGACATTTTCATTGGTACCATTTTGGGGTACAAAAGACTTTTTGATCGCTTGGTATTACACTTTAGGTGAGTCTAAGTGAAAAAAATAGCTGTTTTGGCATATTTTTTAAAAAAAGTTTTTCACAGCATTCACCTGAGGGGGCAAATCATGTAATATTTTTATAGAGAAGGTTTTTACGGACGCGGCGATACCCAATATGTCTGCCATTTTTATTTTTGTTAAATTTTACACATTAGCTGCATTTTTGAACAGAATAAAATCTTTTTTTGTGCTGCCATTTTCAGAAAGCCATATATTTTATTTATTTTTTGGCGATTGTCTTAGGTAGGGTCTACATTTCTGCGGGACGAGATGACGTTTGATTGGTACCATTTTGGGGTAAATACGCTGTTTTGATCGCCTGCTATTACACTTTTTGTGAGGGATGGGTTTTTTTGTTTTTTTTTACTGCGTTCACCTGGCAGGGTGGATGATGTGATATTTTTATAGAGCCAGTCGATACGGACGTGGTGATACCTAATATGTCTACTTTTCTTTTCTTAACTTTATTTTGGGAAAAGTGCGCTTTTTTGTTTTTTTACTTGAAACTTTTGTTTTTTGTAAAAAATTTTAATTTTTAATTGTTTTTTTCACTTTTTTTCACTTTTAGGGGTCTGATCCCCTTTGCAATGCAATACTTCTGCATTGTAATGCATTGGATGTACCAGTGTAATACACATAATGCATATTACCAGTGTAATACACTTACAGCCTGCTTCCTGTGAGATCCAGGGGGCTGGATCTCACAGGCTCGCAGGGATGGCAGCCACGATGCCTAAGGAAGGCATCGGGCTGCCATCCAAGCCATCGGGTCCCCATCACAGCAGCGCAGGGACCAAATGGACTCTCCTTGCGCACGCCCGCATCGAATGTGCCGCGGTCAGCGCTGACCGCGGCACATCGAGGGTTAATATGCTAATACGTTAATACTACTGGGAACAGCCGGCCCCCTGCAGCTGATCGGGCAGGCCCAGCTCCTGCACCTGCCCGATCAGCGCACCGTAGTGCTACGGCGCTGGGCGGCAAGTCCCTTCCCGCAGTGCCGTACATGTACGGCGCTGGTCGGGAAGGGGTTAAGCATAAATGTTTCCCAAACACGCACATTGCACACTATAAACTGCACCAAATTCCATAAATGTTTAGACTGCCTTCTAGGTGACTTGCATACTACTGAAGAGCCTCTTTCAGGCTCAGGGTATGACAAAATGTACAGCTTTTTATTGTAAAATTACTTTATATTTTGCATATTGCCACTGTTGTAATGTCTACTACCCCAGCCACAACTCCCTCAGTAGTTCCTCATTGTCCAACTGACTGATTACGGAAATTACATATTTATGTCTTTACCTATCTAGTAAACATGTTTAGTAATAGCAGTTGTCCGAATATACATCTATAATAAAGTTCAGAGAAGCCACATAAGGGACACCATGACGCATCCTACGAGATGGAAGCCATATGTACTCAAGTAAATTCCCTACTTCACTTCCAAACTTAAAGAGGGTCTCCAGGAATTAAGAAAATCAAATTACTTAAAATACTGAATTACTTTATTATTAATAGATTCCCATATACCTTTCATGAGTTATAATGATTCATTTTGTCTTGAGCAATCATCAAGAAAATAAAATGGTCGTCGTCCTATTAGTACACACAAAACCTGTCCTAATCACACAGGAGGAGAAGTTACTTCACAACACTGATCTAAAGAACTACCTCATCCTCCTCTCTGCTCTGCTTTTCAGGGATTATGATCCTAAATACAGTTTAAAATGATCTTCTGCTGACTCTCTGTAGGAATGGAGTTCATGAGGAGACATGAAGTACAGAGAGGAGGGTGGGGATGACTGGTGTGCAGCAGCACTTGTAGGCAGTCTTCATTATCACAGCCTCACATTACCACAGTCTGTCCTATCCATCCTCTCTGTACTTCATGTCTCCTCATGAACTCCATTCCTACAGAGATTCAGCTAAAGTTCCCCTCCCCTGTATTCAGGATCATAATCCCTAACGAGCAGAGCAGACAGGAGGATGAGGCAGCTCTACCTCAGTGTTGTGAAGTACCATATTTTTCACTTTATAAGACGCACTTGTTTTCCCCCAAAAGTAGGGGGAAAATTGTGGTGCGTCTTATAAAGCAAATACAAGTGAGCACTTCTATTATGGAAGCACTCACTTGTATGTATAAGGTGCTGGGACCCCCCATCAGACCTCAGATCAGCCCACCCAGCCACATAAGGTTAAAATAAAAACCTCTCTTACCTGTCCTGCGCCGCAGCTACGCTTCGGGTCCGGCGCTTCTCTTTCTTCTCCGGGCTGGCTCTGCACTGTCCTGACCACGTACAGTGCCAGGACGTAGTGCACGCACTACGAGAAGGCAGAGGAGCGCCGGACCCAGAGCGGAGCCGCGGCGCAGGAGAGGTAAGAGAGGTTTTTATTTTAACCTTATGTGGCTGGGTGGGCTGATCTGAGGTCTGATGGGGGCACATTCTGCTGATCTGAGGTCTGATGGGTACACATTCTGTTGATATGAGGTCTGATGGGGGCACATTCTGCTGATCTGAGGTCTGATGGGGGCACATTCTGCTGATTTGAGGTCTGATGGGGGCACATTCTGCTGATCTGAGGTCTGATGGGGGTACATTCTGCTGATCTGAGGTCTGATGGGGGCACATTCTGCTTATCTGAGGTCTGATGGGGGCAAATTCTGCTGATCTGAGGTCTGATGAGGGCAAATTCTGCTGATCTGAGGTCTGATGGGGCACATTCTGATGATCTGAGGTCTGATGGGGAACATTCTGATGATCTGAGGTCTGATGGGGGCACATTCTGATGATCTGAGGTCTGATGGGGGGCACATTCTGCTGATCTGAGGTCTGATGGGGGCACATTCTGCTGATCTGAGGTCTGATGGGGTACATTCTGCTGATCTGAGGTCTGATGGGGGCACAATTTGCTGATCTGAGGTCTGATGGGGGCGCATTCTGATGATCTGAGGTCTGATGGGGGCACATTCTGCTGATCTGAGGTCTGATGGGGGCACATTCTGCTGATCTGAGGTCTGATGGGGGCACAGTGGGCTGATCTGAGGTCTGATGGGGCCATAGTGGGCTGATCTGAGGGCTGAAGGGGGTCTGACATGGAGGGCTGATGGAGTTCTGACATGGAGGGCTGATATGGGGGTCTGATGTGATGTCCTGAAATTTATGGGGGGTCTGATATGAGGTGTGATGAAAAAATGTCCTATTTTCCTACTCTAAAATCTGGGATGCGTCTTATCATCAGGTACGTCTTATAAAGCGAAAAATATGGTATCTTGTCCTCCTGTGGGATTAGGACAGGTTTTGTGTGCACTAATAGGACAGTGGCCATTTTATTTCTCCTAATGATTGCTCCCTAGACAAAACATTCCGTTATAACCATTGAAAGGTATTTGGGAATACAATTTATAATAAAGTAATATTTAAAGGGAACCTGTCATCTCGAAACACCCCCTGAACTAGAGTAATCGGTGTATAGTGTAAGTGATGCTGAATCCGAATATGTAAGTTTTATCTTCATACTCACTTCCATTCCGTCACTTTACTGCCGGTTTGTGGGAGCACAATGTATTGAGAGGACTCTTCTTCGAGTCCTCTCCATTATATGAGTGAGCACCGGAGTCCTCTTAGTGCATTTTACTGCATGTTTGTGGGAGCACAGCATCGAAATGGAAGGGAGTATGAAGATAAAAATTACATAACCGTACTCCATGTCACTTACACTTTACACCGCTTACTCTAGTTTCAGAGCTGACAGATTCCCTTTAAGTATTTTCGTTTTCTTAATTCCCTGAAAACCCCTTTAATTCATACAGTAGATCTTATATTATATTTCTGACTTCTTACCTGCAGACCCATTGTAGACAATAAAGTCAACAGTGTTTCAAGATTCAAGAGGCTAGTAGGAGTATTAAAACATTTAAAAATGTCTTTAATATATCTTTTCATGTCATAAATTGTTTTGCTATCATTGCACACAAGACAAATAATCAATAAGATTGAATATGTTATTTATATATCAGCTCATAAGAAAATATCCTAGAGGCAAGCTACACATAGAGCTGTCTTCTGCCTATCAAAGTCCAATCCTGTATGTTATATTGGTTTCTCATTCATGTGTCCTTCAAATTGCACCTTCATATGAATGTGTTAGCAAATGACTCTCATACTTTTATATATTTTTTTATCTACAGTTTTATCACTCTTTTTGACATGTCATTGTCGCAGCATTCATTTACAGATGCGTTATAAGGAGTTTCATATGGAACTACAGGAACCATTTAATGCAATATCTTAATGGCAGTTTTGACCTTCTGACAATATCTTAAAGGCAGTTTTGACCCCTGTTAATTTCTTTTTGGTAATCCCTCATTCTGAAGTGCAGTGCCCTCCATTCACAGCATAATGCTGCTCCACAATATTCCCCCCTGCAATGGTAATAGCATCCGATCAGGAATACACTACAGCCATCATTCAAAGCAGAGAGGCTGGGGTTGTGGAAAAGCTCAATGCAGAAAAGAGAAGGCACTTTAGCATGAGGAATAACCAAGTGGGCGATTGTGGGAGTGACATGCATAATGTTACAACTTTTGTTCCTGACTGTACACCAACTATGAATAGTACTCCTGGCATGGTTTAACTATTTTTCCGGTAACCCAACTACTGCTGTCAGCAGTTTTGGGTGGTAAAACTGCTGACAGACTCCTTTTAACTAAATATTTTATCTTATTGACTGAACAATGTAAGAGTTAAATTACAAAGATCAGCTCTGTGACATCTGTGCGTCAAAGAAACACAAATAGGGGCACAAATAGAAGTATTTGCTTCATTGTCTAATAAAGAAGCCCTGAAGAAATAACAGTGATGTTTAATGCAAGATTCAAAATACAATTTATTTTCTTGTACCTCAGGCTGCAAAATGTTATTATTCTTGGCAGCTTGTAGAATTATCTATCCACCATGCCCTGCATTGCATGCCAGTTTTGAAATGCGTGACGCCCATGTCAGGAAAGCAACGTACCAGAAACCATAACATAAATTAAAATATTATACTACCTGCTTACGGCATTTCTCGTTGGCTAGATTGTTTCCGACAAATACTAATACTTTCTGGACTTGACAACATAATACAGTTCATAAACATATATTTAACCCTTTGCAAGCCAAATGGATGTATCTACATTTATTTCAATGGTACCATACAAAAAGGGCTGATAATAGGGAAGACTGTTTTGGGGCAAGAGTCAGTAAATCCAGATAATGAAAAGCAAGGAAAATAATAGATTTACAGAGTAGCTGTCATAAAATTTAAGTTGAAATATGTATTAAAACTAGTCCCATTAATGGCTAAATTATGGGGGTTCTGACCCTGCTTACACCTTAATTTATATTGGCCCTGCCTAGCAACAGACGGAATAGTGCCCCGATAAGGGCAATCCCGTATCAAGAACCTCCTCAATGTCCTATAGAGGCCCTGACATGGGAATCAGCCAATATAGATTACGGTGGAAGCAGTGTGAGAACCGATCCAACTCCCCTAGACTTTCCATATTTCTTCCATAATTGAGCCATTAATGGGTCAAGTTTTAATACATATTATGAAAGCTTACGTTTTATTACAGCTTCTCTGTGAATTCACTTTCTTTTGAGGCAACTATTCTCTACAAGTTGCTACTTTACTAAATATATTTTATTCTATTATTTTTTGAAGAAGGTGAGCACCAAACATTTTAAGAATACTACAACTAGGCTGGTTTTAGCTCTAACTAAATGCAGACAACTATCAATGGTAGTCATTGGTAAGGAGCCTAGGCTTTGATGTTCAAGTGCATGATTGTCAAATCAAGCCTAAAAATGAGCTTATGTTGTTCAATAACATAACATGTTGTATGTATGTTTCCTAGTGGGCACTACATCATGTATATACAAATTGTAGTACAAATCCTGCAGCAGATATATGGATTTTCCCAAAATGATAAGAACATGTATACTTACGAATGAGCAAACAGGAAAATATTCAGTAGATACATAAAAGGTCAATGTTCAGTCTTGTCTACTCTTGTTTGAAATGAACTTTTAAAATCTACAACCCACCTCCAAAAACTTCTAACAGCTTATTGTTTTGATTGATGGGGGTTCAGTTGCTGAAACCTTAGCAGATACTGAAATTAAATGGAAGAAGTACTTTGTTGTGTACTGTGCTGCTTTGTGTCAGGATTTTTTGGTGTTCTCTGGGGGAGTTGTATGGTCTATTAAAGTCTGTATTTCTATCCCAGGAGTATTGTGTCCCTTAAGTATTTGTGTCCCTTAAGTTCAGTTGTTGGTGGGGGTCGTGGCACTGGTCAAAACTTATGACATGCTACTATGACATGTCAAAGGTTTTATGAAACAATTGAGACCTTTTGGCAAAAAGTACCACCTCTGAAACTGTTCACTAACTTTCTTAGATACGTTCAAAATAGTGCTGAAAACATAGTGGTTGGACCTATTTCAGAAAGAGACAACAACTTGTATATATATATATATTTATTTTTTTTTGCAGAAATTAACAAATTAGAACATGAAAATAGCCCTGCATCAGTTCCTTCACAACCAGATGTATTTAAGAAGATTTCTAAAGCTTCAACGATCAAACGGCTATTTGACTTGAAGAGATTGAGAACAAAAAGATCTACAGTTTTTCCAACAGGAGTTAAATTTTGCCCACAAGAATCAATGAAGCAAATCATTGCAAGTCACCTGGCTTACTACAGACTCAGAGGTAAGAACAAAGCAAAGACAACTAACACCTTAGGGTAAGGCCACATGGCCAGGTTTCTGCATGCAGTTTTAGAAGCCAAACCCAGGACAGAACTAATAAAAGAGAAGTCTCTGTGTCATTTTTAGTTTCTCTCCTTTATGATCCACTCCAGACTTTGGCTCCTAAAACTGCTTTGGAAAACCTGACAATGTGGCCATACCATTATTATGCCTCATAAATTGAGCATGTCGAAGGAACACAGAGTCCCTGCAGCTGTATAATACTGAGCCTGATGCTGACAAATAGTAGTTCAGTACTGCACTTCATCACAGAGACATTCTCCTCTAGAAGCAATCCCTAGGTTAAAATAGCTTCATAATAGAGCATAGGTACAATGGAACAAGTTGCAATAAAATTGTTAGCGAACAGAGATACTGTTGGGCCCAATAGACAATGGTCCCTTTAGACTTTCATGGGTGCCATACTATAGGTCTGCAAAACTCTGAAGTTGACAGACAGAATAATGCTACTGTATATACATAAAAACGTAATAACAACAGTAATCCTCTACTTTTCCTTTGTAGACTCAACTGATAACCCCCAGGGCTCACTGGTAGTAAACATAACCTCAGCTTTGTCATGGGGACCTTAGAATAAGAACAATTCCAATGTAACATCTACAAACCTCAAGTGTTATTGATCGCATCTTTTATGTGGACATAAAAGTCACTTTTTGTCAGCAGCACATGTCCTTGTGTACACAGATGTGCTGCTGACAATATGCAAACTGAAGGGGGACAAATCATCACATTAATGATCTTTTGTTGCCATACAGTGTAATGATTGCTCCATTTAAATATAATAAATGTCCTTCTAGATGGGCCCTTACTGTAAATACCTAACTAATGAGGCAAACCTTGCTTTACTAAAAATTCACATGAATGTAAAGTTGCTGCAAATGTATATCTATCTTATTTAGTACTATGGTTATCAGGTTATCTGATGTCCTATAGGCTCATTTTCAATAACCTTGTAATATTTACTAAAGTGCAGCATTATCAAAGAGCCTTTGTGTCATGTACCCCTTTACTGCTCTGTAAAATGTTATTATGTCAGGAGCTACGAGACAATAAAATTAGCCCTATACACAGATGGGACCATTTACCTCAATAAAAAATGTTATGTACAACAGAAATGGGAACGTGGAGCATTATATCAACAGCAAAAACTTAATTTACTTCAGGATTGATGTTTGATTTGGCTTTAAATTGTAGCTTTATAGGATGTTCAATTTGGTGTAGTTAATAGGCAGATTTATCTTGTAAAGAAACAAAGTGACTGGTTTACAGTTTCATCCATCCTTACTGGGATCAATATTTCAATTATGCTATGGTAGTGCAAAGTTAAAAAGAACGGCTTTGAAAGATTCTGCTATATGAATTGTCAACTGCAATACAAGCTGCAATTCATATGGGATAATATATGTGTTAACGTGTAAACTATACCTTCACGCAGATTATTGAAAATGGTTCTCCCAGGTTACTGTGTTATATACTTTGGTGCATCCAACAAAATTTCATTTACATATACAAGACACATATTTCTAATTTCCCTAGTTCTATAGAGGCTTCATTTTTCATTTCTGCCACAATGTCAATAGAATGGAGATGAATTGTGACAAAAGATACTGTCATATCTGGGACTAGATCTATATTCAGGATAGGTCATTGTTAACTGATTGATGGGAGTCCCACTCTCACCATGCCCACCGATGTGACCGAAGAGACCGTAGTGCTCTGTGAGTGCTGTGGCCTCTTACTAGGCTAGTGATGTCACATTCATTGGTCACATGGGCTAGGAGCAGCTCAGTACTATCCACAGCTGCAATATCAAGCACAGCTACAAGCCAATGGATGGTGCTATGCTTGGTAAGCTGTGAAAAGGCTACAGTAGTCACCAGAGCTCTGAGGCTTCTTCAAATAGCTGATCATGGGGTGCCAGGTGTCAGAATTCTGTCACTCAGGTATTGATGACCTATCCTGAAAACCCCTAAAAACCCTATAATGCTAAATAAATACCATCAAAAACTCTAAAACTTGGCAAAAGCAACAATACTGCTTATAAAATGGTAATTGTTTCAATATGTCAAAGCCGTATTTTTCATCCTATAAGACACACCTGCCCATAAGACGCACCTAGGTTTTAGAGGAGAAGAATAAGAAAAAATATTTTTCATTAGGCCTCAGATCAGACCCCCAGTCAGGCACCCCAGTCAGGCACTTAATAAGACCCTCAATCAGACCTCAGCTCAGAGGGGAGCCCAAATGTAAATGACCCCTTAGACCTCAGATCAGAGCCCCAATATGAATAAGAACCCCCCCATTCAGACCTCAGATCAGACCCATAGTGTTAATGACCCCCAGGCCTCAGATAACAACCCCATTATGAATAACCCCCCCCCCCATTCAGACCTCAGATTCAGACCCTGTAATGTGAATGACTCCCAGACCACAGTACAGACCCCATTGATCAAAGCAAATAAAATTTAAAAAATACACTTACCTCGGGTGCTCTGGACACCGCCGCTGCCTCCGTCTCCAGGACCCAGCTCCATCTTTTCCTGCCCGCGCACTCTGCTGTGACTCGACAAGCATAGCGTGAGGTCACAGTGCGCTGACACCCTCACGCTGTGCACAGCACAGCACTGCATAGCACAGCTGACAGCAGAAGACCAGAAAGTGGTGAGTACAGAGCCTGCGGAGCACAGCATTCACTGCTTCCCTGTCCTCCGGTACAAATTAGTATTCATTAGTATTCACCCCATAAGCCGCAATGACATTTTCTTCACATTTTTGGGGAAAAAAGTGCGTCTTATGGAACAAAAAATACGGTAAAGAAATACTCCAGGCAAAACTAAGGGTTATGACTACTGCAATTCCTTAGGAAACAGTGTATGACACATGAATTCAAACCACACCAAAGAAAAAAAAAGTTTTGTTATTCATAAACTCCTGAGGCCCAGCATTAGAGATAACACAGTGCATAGGTAAATGGCTATCCTTAGCAATCCCACAGACAATGGATGGAGCAGCAGCACACCTGCTCAGCCACTGCTTCATTCAGACTGAGGGGTACAGTGAGGATGAGGAGGAATGGTGGACATGGGTCTCTTTTTCTCATGATTGGTGGGGGTCCAAACTTTGGAATACCTTTGCATTAGTGATCTTAAAAATTGTACTTCACTAATAGCTATTCCATTATGAAGGTATTTCAGAAGATGTCATCTAACATAGGTAATATTGATTGTAAGAAAAGTGGTTTGTTTCCTCAGACATGAATTCTGATAAATTGGCTGATCCAATGTAAATACGACGTAATTTATTTATTCACATTTATGTAATAAATCATAGTCAAAGATCAGATCAATAGTACAAACATTATTTATATATATATATATATATATATTTCCATCTATGGGGCTGTGTGTGGACTCATTTTTTTGTCTGCTAATCTGTAGTTTTTACTGATACCATTTTGGAGTGTTTATGACTTTTTGATCACTTTTATTCAATTTTTTGGGGAAGTAAAGTGATGATAAACAGCATATTGCTGCACAGGATAAATACATTTACATTTTAATTATATGGGCATTTTGGGACTCAGTGATGCTAATGGTGTTTATTTTTTTGTTACTAGGTGAATTAAATTTATTTTTTAAAACTTTTTTTTCCATTTTTCACTTTTTTTTTAAAGTACCCTGGGGTACTTTGACATATGACCCTCAGAACGCTTCTCCCATATACATATGCAGTACTGTGGCCTAGTCATCATCATCATCAGTTACTGCTTCTCCCGCACAGACTACTCCCCCTCCTAATCTGCTTAATCATCAGCAATCAATAATGGAATGTGTAGTCAGGAAACAACAATATATGCCCAGCAAGCCAATGGTGTGCAAGCTTAACTCCCACCTGGCCAATTGCTGGTGGTGCAGTCGCTGCCGAGTGGATTTTTCTGCCTTTAGGGAACTGATGGCGTGCACTCAGCCACTATCATTTTTCCAAAAAAGCCAACCGTGCCTGCAGAGAACACGGGCCACTCCCTGCAATTGTAACTGTGTGGGCAGGTACACACCACAGTGGACACCTGGAGCAGCTGTCTTTCACGGCCTGTTGGGTCAATGTTTTGTGTGGCAGCCAATGCAGAACAATAGCAACAAGGCCAGGTCTTATTTACACCTCCATATTTGTGTCGGTATGGTTCCCACAACAGGCACTTATCCATCTCCTCCACATCTTTCTCAATTGTCATCCTTCTGTTCCCAACAGAAACAAGGCATATTGTTGATTACATGCCCCCTCCCTCTTATCATATGTGTAAAAGGAAGTTTTGCCATGCAGTGGCTGATAATGATGATGACACTGGCCATGATAACCAACTATCGCATTCGGGTGGAGCCATAAAGAAGTGAGTCCTCTGGCATGCTGCCGAGCTTCATATATCTTTGACAATGGTTGTGGAACCACTGTGCCAACCAACTGGTTTGACTTTGAGCTAGACTTAAGTTTGTTTCCTGGTAAACTCCTTGTATTCCCCCTTTAACCCCTATACAAGGATTTGGACTTCGCTGCAGCCACCAGGCTTCTACCTCTTGGAAAAGTGCCACTGTGGTTGGCTGCTGACTAATGGCAACAGCCAATACACAGTCAGGAAATGGACAAAGGTTAGGACTGGCAGCATTCTGCAAATCTGTGCAAACAGTATGGTGAACAAGCATAAGCCAGGAACCAGGAATCAGACACATACATGTATAAAAGCTCTTTAACAGACCCTACCTAGCTAGAGAAACCTAGAAAGATCTATGGTCACAACTACTGAAGGAAAAATTACTGCCTGGCCAGGTCTTCATATTGCAGGCCCTGTCAAAGCCATTAAGGCTGCTACAGTAAGTTAGGCTCCTGAATATATGTTAGGTTTAGTGTTTCATAATAATAATTGTAGCTGTCTTGATTGAAACACAATGTATATTAGAAAGATTTAGAAATGTTCAATGGATTTTTTGCGGACCTGCTCTTTTCTTAGAAATAATAGATGAAATTAGATGAACTTCCATAAAAAAACGTTGACAGTATGTGCCTAAAGCATGCACGAAAAATACAAAATTCAATGACTAAGGCCTCATGGATATGAATGTACTTTTGGTCTGCATACTATCTCCATTTTTTGCTGGTCGGATGGGGACCCATTTACTTCAATATGGCTACAAATGCTGATAGCATTCCACGTGCTGTCCACATCCGTATGTCTGTTCCGTGGCACCCGCAAAAATATGTAACATGTCATATTCTTGTCCATATTATGGACAAGGATAGGACAGTTCTATTATGGGTCAGACATTCCGTTCTATAAAATTAAAAACGCACACAGCCGATATCCATGTTTTATGGATGTGCAATTTGTGGACCACAAAACAGGCTACGGTCATGTGCATGAGCCCTAAAATATCAGCAGAATAGATATGCTTCTATAGACATCCATTTTCTTTTAGAAGAGATTTACATTTTGATTTTAGGACTATTGTTTTCAAGGCGAATCTCAGTACAGTCCTGATTTTGTAATAACACCTCTTACATAGTTAGCCATAGTAACTTATAAAATTCATGCAGCTCACTTATCAATAGTGACTTGTCATCAGTCTCAAGAGTTTTGTTTTGACAAGGAAAGATAAGCTTTTTATAGTCATATACAATGAAATGTGAGGGGATGAGACAACAAATCTCCCAAGTATAAATACTGTGAAATGACAAGAGAATAGATTTAGCTTGGCAACAACAATTGTCCCGCTAAAAAAAAAAAATTAAAAAAGCCATACTGTGTGTCTATCCCATATTCAGATAAAACAGAAAGAAATATGATTCCCTTAATACGACTACATTAGTTGTAATCCTAAAGATGGCATAGATTATTCTGTGCAAACAGACACAACATACTACTTTGAACAGAATGACAGGAATAATTATAATGCTAGTGATATAATATTTTCCCTAATTAATGGTAAAGTGTGAGGCAACACATGGCAGAGATGAAAAAACTCTAAAGCAACTGTATCAGAGCAACTAATGACATTTCTATATTAGTCATGTTAACAATGACAGTTTTAATTCGAGCAGGCTTCACATTGTGACGTCTGGGACTTACCAATGTTCACCGTCAACATTAAACATACTGGTCCATTTATCTTAGATTTGTGCGCTGATTCAAATATAGCAATAAAATAAGCACAAAAGGAGTTGCTAAACCATAGATTGTTTCAGCCATAATGCAGCACTTTAGCAAAACTGCCTCACCAGTGATGCCTCCCTCACTGTTTGAGAAGCCCTGGTTAAGGACTCCTTATGACTCCAAGTCATAGTGAACTATAATATAGCACCCTACTTAGTATCCTCTTTTACTTGGGCATCCTGACCACATAGTATAATGGTAACTAAGCCCGGGACATGTTAATGCATGGTACTTAAAAAAACAGATCGAGCCTAGTGACTACATGGGTGCAAAAACTGCAAAGAGCCCACCTTTATTAGAGGTTTTTCATAAGGATGTCATAGGGTACCCTGCTTTTTTTCAAATTAGACATCCCAGCACAATGTACATAGTGTCATACTTGTAAATCTAATTTGCAGATATAATTTCCTTTCATTATTCAACTACAATATGACTTAGGTAAGAAACACGTCGCCAGAGAACCTATAAAGAAAAATTAATTAAAGGCCAGTCCTTTATACTTACCAGGCTAGCTCTCCAGTGTTGGAAAGCAATTTGAATCTCAATGACCGGAATTTTGCAAGCCCCACATTAAATTAAATGCTACAGATGAGTTTAGCTAAAAAGCTATGCATATGATTACTATATTAAAGAATGAAACACAGGGCACTGGAGGGCTCCTATCCATCAGTAGATATGAAATCGCATACAATATGGAAAGAATTTACACAATGCATTCCCACCAGTAAAGTAAAATAAAGAAAGAAGAGAGCATTTATTATCAATGGTGAATACCCCACCACAAGAGATTATAATGGCAAAATCAAAAACTGTATTTGAATATTTAACTAAATAGAATCATACTTAATCATACTTACGTAATTTAGGCTTGGTGCCCCAGGTTGTATTGAGGCTCTATGCAATGTCAAAGACAGGATGACTGCCAATTTAGCAAGATCAGGAAAATCAGGAAAGCCTTTCATAAAGGAAGTCATGTAAATCCTTTTCTTTATAGGAAATAAGGGGCTTTTGGGTGTAGACTGGAAAGGGCTTTTTGGTGTAGACTTAATACAGCCATGATACCTACAAAAACCCTCATCATAATTATAAGGGTATTCCTATATTCAGAACACATAACCTACAAAGGAATCCTCACAAGGAAAAGAGGCTCAAGATTTCTAAAATGATCAAAAAAGCTTTATTAGAAGCATCAAAATTATATAACATTACAGTATTTTGTTCAGTAGAACCGTGGAAAATCTAGACATAGCAGCCATGATACAGACATTAAAATGTGCCTGTGTCACAGCCATCTGAAAGTGCCTTATACTGTGGTTGATAAAAGGAAAGTATGGTATCAGTTTCACTGAGTTAATTCAAGCGACCCTTATGTTCAAGAAAAAAAAATTCACATTAGCTGGGGAAAGAATAGAACACTAACACTGTGCCTCCTTTTCAACTTTTTAGCTGAGGTCAGTTCTCAGGCTCCTCTTCTGTCATCCAAGATGGCTACACCACTTCTCAGACTGCCTGATGCATACTGTGTATTTGCCCAAAACACTTCCTGGATTGGCCAGGACTGCTCACGTGAACACAGCATCAGATTGAAGTCCCTTGGGCCCACTAGAGGAAATGATTATGAGGCCCCATCCTCCGTGTACACAGGACATGTCCACATCCACTTTTAAGTATTTTTTTTCAATAAGTTAATCAATAAGTTTAATAGGATATCCAGTATTCTGGTTATTGTTTCCAAGGTCAGCTTCAAATGAGACTGGCTACTGCTAGACTTTAACTATTTTCAACTAAGGGTCCATTATTGTCAGAGCTTGGGCCCACTGGTGGGCCAATATTACTAAGAGTGAACAGTTCTGGTCAATCCAAGAAAAGGGCTGGACAAGTAGGAAGAGCACAATGTGCACCAGATAATCCATGAAGCGGTGCAGCCATCTTGGAGTAATGGAAGTCTGGGAATTAACAGATCTGCAGCTAAAAAGATTAAAAGGAGGTCACAATGTAAATGTTCTTTTTACTCCCCAGTTAACCGGAGGGTTACTTTAAGATGACTTGTTCCCATGAGGCAAATTGTATTTTATCAACTGATACTAAATAAGTATGTAATTGTGTTTTACCACATTAAAAAAAATAATAATACTTTTTCAATAATGCATGACATGCTTTTTTATGATCTCAGCAAAATTTGTTACAAATTTTAAAAAAGTTGCATGACATTTTCTTACATTGTGAGCCCCATTCGGGACAGCTTGATGCTAATGTAAAGTACTGCGGAATATAGCAGCACTCTATTAGTAAATAAAATAAATAACAACATTTTGTAATTTGGCATAAAATGAACCCAATATGTAAAAATTATTCATACGCCTCTGGAAAACCAGTGTAACATGCAGATTGACATCCAATCCCATATGCTCATCACATGCCTAATTCTCCTCTCCAACTCCTTTATGTATGGTAGTGGTACAGCACATGTCTCTAATCTTCTCTCCTCTGCTACATTTTTTCCCATCCCTCTCTATCTCTGGAGGGATCATGTTTTGCATACTGGGCAGCAGATAATGCAGTGTCAGAGTAGCGCCGGCTTTCGATAATTTATTCATGGGGGAGTTTGAAAATCAATTCATCTGTAGCCACCCCACTTTTCAAAAACAAATCAAATATTACAGAAGATACATTGACTACCTGTTCCTCGTCTGGGACGGAGATGAGGAATCGGCTAAAATCTTCACTCTTCAAACTTTCACTCCGAATTACAATAAATCCGAAATAGAATTCTTGTATATAGTTGTCACATACCAAAATAAACAGCTATCCACAAAGACATACTTTAAAACAGTAGATACCAATAGCTACATTCATTATTCAAGTTTCCACCACAAAAAATGGCCACAAAACATACCCTTCAGTCTGTGTAAAAGGATCAGACGTAATTGCACTAATGATGAGGATTTCAAATTACAAACAGGGATATTGGAAAAAAGGTTTAAAGAAAAAATATACCCTAGACCACTCATAAAAACTCAATAAAAAAGAGCAGCTTATTATTACAAGAAGAATGCCTGACCACCACTCAAAAATCACAACAGACAACCAAAGAGATATGTTTTGTCACCCAATACAATACTTCAAACAAACAAATACAAAAAAGCCTAGAAAAACACGTCCTAAGGCAGGACCCATATTTAGAAAACTGTCTCCCGATAAAACCAAAGATCACATACAGGAGGGCACCCACCATCAAAAATATACTAGCACCGAGTAGGCCAAAACAACATAACATAATAGGAACGAAAACCCTAAAAAAGTCCCTCAGAACAAAGGGGAGCTTCAGATTTGGAGCAAAAAATTACCTGTGTTGTAAAATCATTACAAATGGAAAAACATCCTTTTTCTCTAAACACAATAGCACTACATTCATGATAAAACACCACCTCACGTGCCATTCAACCTTTGTTATTTACCTAATTGAATGTGCATGTGGCCTGCAATATGTAGGCCGCACCACACAAGCCCTACACTGCCGGGCCAATCACCATAGGTACAATGCCCGCAGGCAATATATGAAACATAGTGTCTCTAGACACTGTGCATCCACCCCAGAGAAAACAAACATACATTCCAAATCACTCCCATAGATTTTATTCCAGATAACCCTTTCAATCGATTCCAGAACCTACAGAACAGAGAGGTTTACTGGATATACCAACTGGACACCCTCAGCCCGCGTGGGCTCAATGAAATAAGCGAGACCATTATATGATATAACCTCTTCCCGATATGAGGAGTATGAGACATATTTATGGGGGGAAATCGACAATTTGCACATGATCCTCTATGATGAACGTACACAAGGGTACAGGCATAAATGTAGCTTTATATGTATATTATGATAACACGGACAGGAGCACATACCTCCTCTTTTTCTTGGTTTCTATTCCAATTATTATACCTTTTACCCTTGTCCACCACCACCCCCATGACTAAAACTGACAAAATACCTGCTACCGGTGCTACCAAAGCCGACATATCTTTGGAAGCATACATACACGCTATGTGTGTATGTATGTGTGCAGATATATGTGTACACGTACATACCCAAAGACCTACATATACATGCGCAGACATACGCAGCCATATGTAAATATGTAAGTGCACCTGAGGAATGTATACACTATGAGAGATACTAGATTTATGTATTCATATCATGGCTAACATATATATATATATTTATATGTTTAGCTATATTGTCTACATGTTTTTATATGTGTCACTCTACATATAAATATGTAAATATTTTTATTCCTACGTGTGTATGTATATGTATGTATGTATGAATGAGAATATATATATATATATATATATATATATATATATAGTGACTTGTGAAAGTATTCGGCCCCATGGAACTTTTCAACCTTTTGCCACATTTCAGGCTTCAAACAAAAAGATATAACATTTTACATTTTTGGTGAAGAGTCAACAACAAGTGGGTCACAATTGTGAAGTAGAACGAAATTTATTGGATCATTTAAACTTTTTTTGTAATAATAAAACTGAAAAGTGGGGCGTGCAAAATTATTCGGCCCCTTTGCATTGATACTTTGTAGCGCCACCTTTTGCTGCGATTACAGCTGCAAGTCGCTTGGGGTATGTCTCTATCAGTTTTGCACAACTAGAGACTGAAATTCTTGCCCATTCTTCCTTGCAAAACAGCTCGAGCTCTTTGAGGTTGGATGGAGAGTGTTTGTGAACAGCAGTTTTCAGCTCTTTCCACATATTCTGAATTGGATTCAGGTCTGGACTTTGACTTGGCCATTCTAAGACCTGGATACGTTTATTTTTGAACCATTCCATTGTAGATTTTACTTTATGTTTGGGATCATTGTCTTGCTGGAAGATAAATCTCCGTCCTAGTCTCAGGTCTTTTGCACACTGCAACAGGTTTTCATCCAGAATGGTCCTGTATTTGGCTCCATCCATCTTCCCATCAATTTTAACCATCTTCCCTGTCCCTGCTGATGAAAAGCAGGCCCAAACCATGATGCTACCACCACCATGTTTGACAGTGGGCATGGTGTGTTCAGGGTGATGAGCTGTGTCGCTTTTACGCCAAACATATCGTTTTGCATTGTTTCCAAAAAGTTTGATTTTGGTTTCATCTGACCAGAGCACCTTCTTCCACATGTTTGGTGTATCTTCCAGGTGGCTTGTGGCAAACTGTAAATGAGACTTTTTATGGATATCTTTGAGAAATGGCTTGCCACTCTTCCATAAAGGTCAGATTTGTAAGGTGTTCGACTGATTGTTGTCCTATGGACAGACTCTCCCACCTCAGCTGTAGATCTCTGCAGTTCATCCAGAGTGATCATGGGCCTCTTGGCTGCAGGCTGCATCTCTGATCAGTCTTCTCCTTGTTTGAGATGAAAGTTTAGAGGGACGGCCGGGTCTTGGTAGATTTGCAGTGGTCTGATACTCCTTCAATTTCAATATGATTGCTTGCACAGTGCTCCTTGGGATGTTTAAAGCTTGGTATCCAAATCCAGCTTTAAACTTCTCCACAACAGTATCACGGACCTGCCTGGTGTGTTCCTTGGTTTTCATGATGCTCTCTGTGCTTTAAACAGAACCCTGAGACTATCACAGAGCAGGTGCATTTATACGGAGACTTGATTACACACAGGTGGATTCTATTTATCTTCATCAGTCATTTAGGACAACATTGGATCATTCA
>ONZH01026574.1:0-31790 GCA_900303285.1 Rhinella marina | reverse complement strand
AAGAATACATAGAACACATGCTACACTTGATCGAGCTCATAATCTACAATTGTAATGGTTGATGCTAGCCCAGGGGCCACTTCCTCCAACCCCTCCTCCTCCACCTTCGAATTACCATCCGTGCTTCTAGTCCTGCTACCTCAGTCTAACTCGGTCACTCTGTTGTCCCCTCCATGCTGCGTCAGGCTAAATTTTTGGGTGGCTCACCTGCTACCTCATGTAACTTGGTCACTTGTTGGTGTCACCGCCATGCTGTGTCAGGCTTATGCCTACATCGTGTGGCTGGGGATAGGAGAGCAGTGCCAGCATGGGCATGGGTGATGGACCTTTGTTGCACCTATTTGGGTGCTTCCCTATATATTCCCACCATGCCAGCCATGGGTTGTACATTAACTAACAACAGGGAAAACAAAATATTTTACAGAAGGGTCAACTACAGACACTCCTAAACAATTTTTTAGGAGGGTCAACTTCGGACACTCCAAAACAAATTTTTTGGAGGCTCGCCTACAGACATTTGACTGCTACCTCAATCTAACTTGGTCACTTGTTGGTGTCACTACGCTGTCACCATGATGTGTCAGGCTTATGCCTGCGTCGTGGGGAGGAGGATAGGACAGCAGTGCCAGCATAAGCAGTGGTGTCACCTGCAGGCGGTGATGGACCTTTGTTGCACCTAGTTGGGTGCTACCCTAATATGTGATGGGTATTTGCCTTGCCTTTCTTGGTCTGGGTGAGCACAATTGCCATGAGGGTAACCACCAGGCTGTTGCCTGAGAATTTGGGGTAATGGTGGGATTAGGCAGCCTCAGAGGCATCCATGCATGCTGCCCCTGCTGTTTCCTGTCCATTTCCATGGTGTTTCCATCATTTTCTGAGGTTTCCAGGTTTTCACCCAGCCTTCCCTAGGCAGAGCCTTGGTCCCCTGCAAAAAATGCTCGAGTCTCCCATTGACTTCAATGGGGTTCGTTATTCGAAACGAGCACCCGAGCATCGGGAAAAGTTTGACTCGAATAACGAGCACCCGAGCATTTTAGTGCTCGCTCATCTCTACTGACTACCTTACAACAATGTCACGCTTTTCTGCTTGGATGGCGAATGAGGCCTAAAATACTTATTTAAAAGTAACCCTGACAACCCCACAAACTCAAATTCACTATTTTTTTTTAAATGATATTCACTGACTACCTTCCAGCAATATCACGCTTTTCTGTTTGGATGACAAATGAGGCCTAAAATACTTATTTGAAACTAACCACCCCACAAACTGATATATATATATATATATATATATATATATATATATATATTTTTTTTTTTTTTTTTAAATGATATTCACTGACTATCTTACAACAATGTCACGCTATTCAGCTTAGATGGCGAATGAGGGCACTAATACTTATTTAACCCTTTCAATCCCTGGCCTGTTTTCACCTTCCTGCCCAGGCCATTTGCAAATCTGACATGTGTCACTTTATGTGGTAATACCTTTGGAACGCTTTTACTTAACTAGGCAGTTCTGAGATTGTTTTCTCGTCACGTATTGTGCTTCATGACATTAGTAAATTTGTGGCAAAATATTTCATTTTTATTTAGAAAAAATACCAAATTTTCCAAAAATTTGAAAACAATTTCCAAATTTCCAAATTTCAATTTCTCTACTTTCAAAATACATAGTAATACCTCCAAAAATAGTTATTATTTTACATTCCCCATATGTATACTTTATGTTGGCATCATTTTATAAATGTCATTTTACTTTTTTAGGACGTTAGAGGGCTTAGAAATTTAGAAGCCATTTTTCAAATTTTCACCAAATTTTTCAAAACCATTTTTTTAAGCACCAATTCAGATATAAAGTGATTTTGAGGGGCTTATGTAATGAAACCCACCCATAAATGACCCCATTTTAGAAACTACACCCCTCAAATTATAAAAAAAACTGCTGTTACAAACTTTGTTAACCCTTGAGGTGTTCCACAAGAATTAAAGGAAAATGGAGGTGACATTTCAAAATTTCTCTTTTTTGGAAGATTATTCATGTTAATAATTTTTTACTTGCAACACAGCAAGGGTTAACAGCAAACTAAACCTCAATATACATTGCTCTTTTTCTGCAGTTTACAGAAATACCCTATATGTGGTGGTAAATGTTTATATGGGTTTGTGGCAGTTTCAGAAGTAAAGGAGCGCCATATGGATTTTGGAGGCAGATTTTGCTAGAATAGTTTTTAGGCACCATTTTGTAATTGAGAGACCCTGATGTACCCCTACAGTGGAAACCCTCAAAAAGTGACCCCATTTTGGAAACTACACCCTTCAACGAATATATTAAGGGGGATACTAGCCACTTTGACCCCCTAAGTGTTTTATGGAATTTGAAAACACTTGGCTGTGAAAATGAAAAATTTCATTTCTTCCAATAAAATGTTGCTTTAGCCCCAATTTTTTTTTATTTTCATAAGGGGTAACAGGAGAAAAGCACCCCATAATTTGTTACCCATTTTCTCCTGAATACGGAAACACCCCATATGTTGTGGTAAACTGATGTGGGGGCACATGGCAGGACTCAAAACAGAAGGAGCGCCATATGGATTTTACAACATAGATTTTGATGGATTGGTTTGCGGGAGCCACTGATTTTTATTTTTTTGAGTTATTGTCTTATGTGTCAGTTTATTTTTTGCGGTTTGAGCTGATGTTTTCATTGGTACCATTTTGGGGTACATAAGTCTTTTTGATCGCTTGGTATTACACTTTTTGTGAGTCAAGGTGAAAATAAATAGCTGTTTTGGCATGTTTCTTTTTATTTATTTTTTTACAGCATTCACCAGAGGGGGCAAATCATGTGATATTTTTATAGAGCAGGTTGTTACGGATGCGGCAATACCCAATATGTCTAACATTTTTATTTTTGGAAAGTTTTACACATTAGATGCATTTTTGAACAGAATATTTTTTTTTTGTGTTGGTATTTTCTGAGAGCCATATTTTTTTTATTTTTTGGGCGATTGCCTCAGTTAGGGTCCAGATTTCTGCGGGACGAAAAGACGGTTTGATTGGTACCATTTTGGGGTAAATACGCCTTTTTGATCATGTGGTATTACACTTTTTGTGAGGCAAGGTGAAAAAAATGGCTGTTATGACATAGTTTTTTTTTACATTTTTTACAGAATTCGCCTGGGGGGCTATCTCATGTAATATTTTTATAGAGCAGGTTGTTACGGACGCAGCAATACCCAATATGTCTAACATTTTTATTTTTGGAAAGTTTTACACATTAGATGCATTTTTGAACAGAATAAAAAAAAAATTTTTGTCTTTTTATTTTCAGAGAGCCATATTTTTTTTATTTTTCTGGCGATTGTCTCATTTAGGGTATCATTTTTGCGGGACAAGATGGCGGTTTTATTGGTACCATTTTGGGTTAAATACGCCTGTTTGATCGCCTGCTATTACACTTTTTGTGAGGCAAGAGGGAAAAAAATGGTTGTTTTGGCATAGTTTTTTTTTTTTTTTTTTTTTTTTTTTGCAGCATTCACCTGGGGGGCCATCTCATGTAATATTTTTATAGAGCAGGTTGTTATGGACGTGGTGATATCAAATATGTCTTTTTTATTTTTGGAAAGTTTTGCACATTAGATTTATTTTTGAACAGAACAAAATCTTTTTTTGTGTTGCCATTTTCAGAGAGCCATATTTTTGTTATTTTTCAGGCGATTGTCTCAGATAGGGTATCATTTTTGCGGGACAAGATGACGGTTTGATTGGTACCATTTTGGGTTAAATACGTCTTTTTGATCACCTGCTATTACACTTTTTGTGAGGGAAGGTGACCAAAAATGGCTGTTTTGGCACAGTTTTTTTTTTCCTTTTTTTAAACTGCGTATACGGACGCGGCGATACCTAATATGTATACTTTTCTTTTTTCCCCTTTTTTGCAATTTTTTTTACTTTATTTTGGGAAAAGTGTACTTTTTTTTTACTTGAAACTTTTTTTTTCAAAACTTTATTTTTTTCACTTTTTTCCACTTTTTTTTCCACTTTATTTAACTTTTGGGGGTCTGATCCCCTTAACAATGCATTACAATACTGTTGTATTGTAATGCATTGGCTGTAAGTGTATTACTTAATGTAATACACTTACAGCCTGCTTCCTGTGCTATCCAGGGGGCTGTATCGCACAGTCAGGCAGGGATAGCAGCCACGATGCCTAAGGAAGGCATCAGGTTGCTATCCAAGCCATCGGGTCCCCGTCACAGCAGCAAGGGGACCCGGTGGACTCACCTTCCTCCCGCCCGCATCGCATATGCCGCGGTCATCGAGGGTTAATACGCCGGCATCTGTGAAAACACCAATGCGGGCATATGCAGCAGGGGTCCGGCTACTGGGCACAGCCGGTCCCCCACAGCTGATCGGGCGGGTGCAGGATCAGCGTGCCATACTAGTACGGCGCTGGGCGGCAAGTCCTCCCCCGCTGCGTCGTACATGTACAGCGCTGGGGGGGAAGGGGTTAAAACTAAAACTAATAACCCCACAAACTGAGATTCACTATTTTGTTTTAAATATTTTTTTAATGTACCCCTAAACAAGGCTCTGACCCTCTTTCACTGCACTGCACTGCAAAAAAGTGACACTAGTGGTGCTTCTTTGCATAAAGCACCCCAAAACAGCCTTCAGAAGACAGTGCAGTGCTGTACAAGAGGCTAACCCCTATGCCCACTGACTGCTGCTGCAGTGCTTATGAATAGCGATTCACTGCCTGATTTTCTGTCCACAAATCGTCCCTCTCCTATCCCTGCAATTCAGGTTATCTATCCCTGATCTCTTTTCTTGTATTTTGAAACGTTTTCCTATCACTTGCCCTATCTCTCCTGACATCTGTCTCTGGTCTAACATGAATAAATGAATTTTCCATGAAATTCGTAACGAATTCCACTTCGTCAGCTTCGATTCGCTCATCTCTAGTGGCGACCGTATGAGGAGTCAATATAGTGGTCCATTTACAGAGTGGTGAGGCACCAACTAGAGATGAGCGAATTGAAGCTGACAAAGTGCAATTTGATCCAAATTTCAGGATTTATTCGATTCGCACCAAATCTGAATTTCCTGACGATTCATTGTAACGAATCACTTTTTTTTCCTAAAATGGCTGCTGCACGTGTTAGGACATGGAGCAAGGAACTCTGGGAATGAGGGATCACCCACAATGCCATGCATGCAGTCAACAATCAGCCCTATAAATAGCCTAAGCCATCTTGGATTCTGCCATTCTCCAGTGAACTTAGTGCAGGGAGAGATGTCAGCAGGCGCTAGGGAAAGTGGTAGAGAGTGACGTTCAAACTTATATATTGCTCAATAGAAGTGTAGAGAAAGGAAAGGGAGGAAAGTATTGAAGCAGAACAGGTTTCAATAGGGGTGTTTAGAGCCAGGGTAATAGGAACAATCCTATTACACCTTGGTTCAGTGAATGGGGTTCAAAATTGCGATGATACAGCTGCTCATTTGAAGTTTGCAATAGATCATACCTCTGTAATTCCAATTATTATTACTCCGTTGTGTGGTGAAGTGGGACAATTTCAGAGCTTTTTGGAGTGTATTAGTGGCAAAAAAAAGTTTTATTAGGTGTATAGTGCCGAAGTTACATGTTGTAAAGTCTTTTTTGGCGTGTATTAGTGGGGGTGGGGATAGAAAGGGCTTATTAGCCGTTGTGTGGTGGAGTGGGGAAATTACAGCCCTTTTTGGTGTGTATTAGTGGCAAAATAAGTTTCATTCAGCTTATAGCGCCGCAGTTAAATGTACTAAAGCCTTATTTTGGCATATATTAGTGGTGGAAAAAAAAAGGGATTACTGACCATTGTGTGGTGTATTGGGAAAATGCCAGCCCTTTTTGGAGTGTATTAGTGGCAAAAAAGTTGTATTTGATGTTTAGCAATGCATTTAGATGTTATAAAGCCTTTTTTGGCATGTATTAGTGAGGGGAAAAAAAGAAAGAACTTATTAGCTGTTGTGTGGCGAAGTGGGAAAATTTCAGCCCTTTTTTGCTTATATTAGTGGCAAAAAAAAGTTTTATTCGCCTTATAGCACCGCAGTTACATGTACTAAAGCCTTTTTGGCATGTATTAGTGGTGGAAAAAAAGGAAAGGGCTTACTAACCGTTGTGTGCTGTAGTGGGAAAATGTCAGCCCTTTTTGGAGTGTATTAGTGGCAAAAAAAGTTTTCTTTGGCGCATATCACTACGTATATCAACATGTGCAGTTACTTATTAACCATTGTGTGTTGCAGTGCGAAAATTTCTGCCCTTTTAGGCGTGTATAAGTGGCAAAAAAAGTTTTATTTGCCATATACCACAGTTACATGTATTAAAGCCTTTTTTTGCGTGTATTAGTGGTGGAAAAAAGAAAGGGCTTATTAGCCGTTGTGTGGTGAAGTGGGAAAATTACAGCCCTTTTTGGTGTGTATTAGTGGAAAAAAAAGTTTTATTCGATATATAGCACCCCAGTTACATGTTGTAAAGCATTTTTTTTTTTTTGCCTGTATTATTGGTGGAAAAAACAGAAAGGGCTTATTTACTGTTGTATGGTGAACTGGGAAAATTTTAGCCCTTTTTGGAGTGTATTAAAAAAAAAAGTTTTATTGGGCGTATGGCATCGCAGTTACATATAGTAAAGCCTTTTTTTGATGTGCATCAGGTGAATAGAGAAGAGCTAATCGAATCTGACAAATTGGAATTTGATGCAAATTTCAGGAATTATTTGATTCACACCGAATCCGAATTTCCTGACAATTGGTGGTAGTGAATCGATATTTCTTCCCTAAAATGGCGGCTGCACATGTTAAGACTTGGAGCAAGGAACTGTGTTAAAAAGGGATCACACACAATGCCATGCATGCAGCCAATCAGCAGCTAGCCAGCCATGTGATGTCACAGCCCTATAAATACCCTCAGCCATTTTGGATTCTCTAATTCTACAGTGAACTTAGTGCAGGGAGAGCCGTTTGCAGGGGCTAGGGACAGTGTTAGAAAACCTCATCAAAAGTACAAATTGCTGAATAGAAGTGTAGGAAAAGGATAGGGAGGAAAGTATTGAAGCAGAACAGGGTTCTATTGGGGTGTTTAGAGACAGTGTGAGATATGGAAAGAAGTGCAACAACAGGGTAATAAGTAAAAATCGTATTACACCTTGGTTTCAGTGACTGGGATTCAAAATTGCTATGCTACAGCTGCTCATGTCAGGTTTGCCTCTGTAATTCTGGTTATTGGGGTTCTGTTAACCCTTGTGCGCTGCAGTTACATTTTGTACAGCCCTTTTTTAATGCTTTAGTGTTGGAAAACAGAAAGAACTTATTAGCTTTTGTGTGGTTAAGTGGGAAAATGGCAGCTTTTTGTAGTGTGTATTAGTGGCAAAAAAAGTTTTATTTGGCATACAGCGCCAAAGTTATTTATTGGCAAACCTACTGGCATTTATTAGTAGTGTGAAAAAGCATATTATTCGCTGTGTGCTTAAGTGGGAACGTGACAGCCCTTTTTAGTGTGTATTAGTGGCAAAAAAAAAGTTTTAGTTGGCGTACAGCACCAAAGTTACAAAAAAATTTATTATTTACTGTGCGCTGAAATGGGAAAGTGACAGCCCTTTGTAGTGTGTAGTAGTGGCAACGAAAAAGTTTTATTTGGCCTATAGCTCCAAAGTTATATATTGTAAAGCCTTCTCTCATTAATTAGTGGTGCAAAAAACCCGTAATATTCGCTCTGTGCTGAAATGGGAAAATTAAAGCCCTTTGTACCATGTATTAGTGGCAAAAAAAAGTTTTATTTGGCATAAAGCACCAAAGTTATACATAGTAAAGTGTTCTATCATCTATTAGTGGTGCAAAAAAAACGTAATATTCGCTCGGTGCTGAAGTGGGAAAATTACAGTCCTTTGTAGCGTGTATTAGTTGCAAAAAAAGTGTCAGACAGAGAAGTGACAGGCCCTGCACAGGGGAGTGGCAGAGGCCTAAATGTTTCTGGCACAGGCACAGATCGCAGCAGAGTAAGGGGCGTGACAGCAGGGGTCACTTTGAGAGGCCTGAGCTCCCGGTGTAATCTAACGGTCGGGTCTTGACCAGCAACCCAGCCGTTCTTTAATGGTTGACTCGGTCTTCGACTTCGTCCCAAATGACGCCAGACACCCACAGCCAAGAGTCAGTGGGTTCGTCAGACACAACCCTTAGTTGGCATGGCCCGGGAGCAGGCCCTGTGTCCTCACCTGTCCTCAACCTGCCTCTGTCCTTTTCTGTTTCCTCACCGAGAGAAGTACTGTATGCTGTGGGCTCAGATCCACTTTACAGTAAGGACAAACTACTAGAGGACAGTCAGCAGCTACTGGCCAGCCAAGATGTGGAGGAGACATCTGCAGCTTCCTCTGTTAGGCGGGCAAGTAGTGATGAGGAGAGTGGCGTGGGAGCTGGGGTAGTGAGCAGTCAGGCTCCTGACCCAGAGACCATTGAGGAGGACATCAGTGACGTGCAGACAGTACTTGATGATGATGTAGCAGATCGCAATTGGGAGCCGGGTGAATTAGGGCCTTCATCATCATCAGGACATCAGCGACGGAGCCAGCAAGTCGATAGCGTGGACGGGAGTCAGCAGGGTAGCAGCAGTGGAAGGTCGGGAGCCAAACGTGCCTGGAATAGACCACCCACTTCGCAAGAGCCTACCGGGTCGGAATGTAGTGGTGCAGGGGTTCACGGAGGCAGCAGCAGTGGAAGCATGTCAGTGAGGAGTGTTGGGGGTAAAATCACATGCTCGGCGGTGTGGCAGTTTTTAGTTAAGCCCCCGGGTGAGGTAAACTTAGCTATTTGTAGAATCTGTGGGCAGAATGTGAAGAGTAGCCAGGGTGCCTATGTTGGCACCACGGCCCTGCTTCAATATATGCAGTGTCACCATGAAGTTGCCTGGGAGAACCGTGGCTCCAGTGTGGTGGTCCAGCCTGATGCAGCATCCACAGCATCTGCAGCATCACCCAGTGGCGCGCACCCGATTTTAGGAAGTCAAGGCTCCATCATCTCAGCCGAAGGGAGCTTTCTGTCCTTCCCATCATCTGATGCTCCTGCTCCTCCTCCTACTCCTTTTCAGTCGAGCAATCAATCAGCGAAGCGATTGCCAAGAGACAGCAGTATGCGTGTACACATCCAATGGCGCAGAAGCTGAACGTGCTCCTGGCCAAGTTGCTGCAGTCCCTCCCTTTCCAAGTGGTGGACTCTGAACCTTTCAGAGAACTGATGGCTTGTGCCGAGACGAGGTGGAGAGTTCAAAGCCATCATTTCTTTGCGAAACAGGCAGTACCAACCCTGCACAAATATGTAGAACAGAAGGTGGGCCAGTCCTTGAGCCTGTCGGTGTCTGCCAAAGTTCATGGCAGCACCGATGTCTGGAGCTCTTATTACGGTCAGGGACAGTCCTTTATGGACCATGGGGTAAATGTGGTTCCTGCACAGCCAAACCAGCAATTTGGTCAGGCGATGCTGCTTCTGCCTCCACGTTCTCATGCCGTCGATCCTGCAACAATGCCTTCCTCCTCATCCTCCAACGTGTCCTCAGCCTCCACTGCAGGGACAATTCACAGTGCCTCTCCAACATACCACATGTGCAGGGCACAGTGGGGGTCACGTGGTTCTAAACCTTGTTTGCCTGGATGAATGGAGTCACACAGGGGAGGAACTGCTCCGTGTCATTCATCAAGAAATCTAATCCTGGCTTTCCCCGCGACAACTCAAAATCGGAACAATGGTGACCGAAAACAGGAAGAACAAGGTGTCAGCACTGCGTCAACGAGGGCTGTGCCATGCGCCCTGCATGGCGCACTTGTTCAATCTGCTTGTAAAACGGTTCTTAAAGTCTTCTACTCATATGCAAGTCATCCTAAAAATGGCCAGGAAACATTGCATGCACTTCAGCCACTCGTACACCAACAAACACACCCTCTTTGAGCTACAGCGGCAGAAAGGCATCCCCCAACATAGGCCAATATGTGACGTTTCCACCCATTGGAATTCCACCATCCATATGTTGGACCGACTGTACGAACAGAGACCATAAACAATTTCTTGATGATCCAAGCGGACAGAGGTACTCAATGTCAGACAGTGGCAGCTCATGTGTGGCACCTGCCACTTGCTCCAGCCCTTTGAGGAGGCCATTTTATTTGTCAGTCCCCAGGACTACGGGATGAGCAATGTTATTCCACTAATTCATATCCTGGAAAAGATGCTGTTAAATCTGGCTGGTCAAGGGACAGGAGATGTGGCGACTACATCTCACAGCTACATGAGCCCTGTGGGGGCTGAACTGGAGTAGGAGGACATTGAAGACAAAAAATGCCTAGAGAAATGGGTAGTTTCTGTACCCAGGTGACAGGAGAGTAGGAATAGGAGCAGCCAGAGGAGCTACAGGGTGATGAGGAAGAGGAGGCAGAGGTCCCAGACACACCGTGGCAGTATGCAGTGTAGATGGAGGCATGGAGTCCCTCCGAGTCACTTGCGAAAATGGCCCGATGCATGCTCACTTGCTTGCGTAGTGACAGCCGTATTGTCACCATTCGACAGAGGGATGACTACTAGCTCTCCATCCCATTAGACCCTCGCTACCGGTCCAAAATGGGGGCCCTTTTGTGCATCCGCCGAGAGGGAGGACAAAAGCTTGCATCAGCAGAAGCCTGAGACTAGAGTCGCTGATAAGCAGCTTTATTCACCCAAACTACTCACCAGAAGCATCAAGTAGACTTGGAGGAGGACCTGAAACAGCAGGTGGTGATGTACTTGGACAGTACCCTGCCACCCGTCATTGAAGATCCGCTGGACTACTGGGCAGCCAAACTATATTTGTTGCCGCAACTGGCAGAGTTTTCTGCTGTCCTACCTGGCCAGTAGTGTGGCATCAGAGCGGGTGTTTAGTGTGGCGGGGGCCATAGTTACCCCAAGGAGAACTCGCCTGTCCACCCAAAATGTGGAGAGACCAACCTTTGTCAAGATGAATCAGGCATGGATCAGCCAGGATGTCCACCCACCAACGCCTGATGCATCAGATTAGATCATGTATGCTGTCTTGACTAGAGACCTGTTTCTTCTGGCTACCTGCCTTAACAAATATTCTGATGCTGCCACCCGCCTGATGGCACACATCTGATGCCAAGTGCTCCTTCTTACACCCACAGTCATCAGCGTGTAGTGTTATTTCCAACCACCTCCCCACACTGTTGTCATGCCACTCTGTAGTCTGCTGCTGCTGCTGCTGCTACTGCCTCCATAATGATGCCATACCACTCTGTAGTCTGCTGATGCAGGGTCTACTGCCTCCATAATGTCGTCGTACCACTCTGTAGTCTGCTGATGCAGCTGCTGCTACTGCCTCCATAATGTCGTTGTGCCACTCTGTGGCTTCCTGATGCTGCTACTGCTGCCACTTCCACACTCTGTCGTCATGCCACTCTATGGCCTCCTGATGATTCTGCTGCCACCACTTCCGCACTCTGTCATTATGCCACACTGTGGCCTCATAATTCTGCTACTACTGCTGCTCCCACCAGTTCCGCACTCTGGCTTTGTGCCACTCTGTGGCCTCATAATTCTACTACTACTGCTGCTGCTGCCACTTCCATATGCTGTCGTTGTGCCACTATGTCAGACCTTCTACACTCATAGGCAGGTCAAAGTTGACAACGGTTGACACTTGTTGTATGTCAATTCCTCCAGTACAGACATTAGTAGTGATGGGATCTTTTCCCTTGCCATCTCTGTTGTCGTGCCACTCTGTGGTCTCCTGATGCTACAACAGCTGCCACTGCCACCTCTACACTGTCATTGTGCCACTCTGTGGTCTCCTGATGCTACAACTGATGCCACTACCTCCTCTACATTGTCGTCGTACCACTCTGTGATGTCCTGATGCTACTGCCGCCTTCACACTGTTGTCGTGTCACTCTGTGGTCTCTTGATGCTGCTGCCACTGCCATCTCCACACTGTTGTGTTGGCTCTGCTTGTATAAGCATTTAATAGAACAGGTTCTGTAGAAATCTATGTGGAATCAGTGAATTGGTGTAAAAGGAGTGTGCTGTTTTGTGCTATAGTAGAATCTTGGGCCTCTGCACGGTTCTTTATAGCTGGCACTAACATTGACCTGTAAGGCTGAGTTCACACTTGAGTTATTTGGTCAGTTTTGGCCCCATGGCTGCCTAAATACGTTAAGTGTGCAGTGATTCTAAGAGTGATACCTGTTATCTGCGTGTCATACTGGCTTACAGTATTGTTTCACTATCACAGCAGACTCCCTATGTGTGTTACTGCAAGGTAAAGTGTTCTACACCACTATACAGGCACTCTGCAGCCAGGAAGTAGCTGTTTTTTAACGTGATTCGCCACAAATTTATTTCGATCAAATTGTTTCAAAAAAATTGGCGAACCGACCAAATCTAATTTTTGAAAAATTTGCTCATCTCTACTTCTGACATTCGTTTAAATGGGGCAGGAATCTGTTGATGCATAATTTTGGACTCTTGGTCCAAACAATCCACTTTTTTTTTTTTTCAATAACACCGTGTTTGTTTAAACACCATCTGCTCTGGATAAGGGACAATTTTTGGAAGCTTTATAATATGAAATTGCATAACACATGTTACGGTGAGGTGTGTAGTTAAACATGCTGTTTGTTAACTCTGTCAAACATGCATTTACCCTTAGCTATGCATGTTAGAGTCACTCTGACATTATTTGCTATTGCTGTAACTCAGAAAGTGGGGGACAAAAAGCAAAAATTCATAATAAATAAATTAGAAAAAGAATATTAACACTTTTTTCTATTTTTTTTTTCTTAAAACAATTTGACAAATCAAACACAAAACTAATTTCAAGTTCACTCATCCTTAGTTTGTACTCAAAAATATGTCACTTCTCTGGTTCTTCCATGAAGAATTCTAGTACAATAATAAAATGTTAGCATTTGTTTTTGGAAAAATAAAAGAGGAGGAACAAATGTAGGTATTGGCTGTGGCTCTGGGGGCTGTGTAGTATGCAAAGGTCTAAATTGAACCTATTAGACCCCAACTATCACCCATCAGTTATATCCCCCTTAGGCGTTAGGGCCTGGCTTTAACTGTAGTCAATACACTGTTCATAACTGAACTGTTGGGGGTATGATGTGCTCTGTAAGCAATGGGAAGCATGTTTAATATTTCATTTTTATTAAAATTCACTGGTCCTACCAATTAAAGGGAGTCTGTCACCTCATAGGCCCCTATAAAGTAGTAAAACAGCCCCATAGCACTTGTTATAAATAAAGTATTGGTACCTTTTGCGCTGTCTTGTGATCTTCAGAACTGCCAAAAACGTACTTTAATTGATATGCTAATGAAGCGTCGGAAGAGCCCGGAGGCGGGGTATACCGCCTTCGAGCCCGGGCTCCTGTCCTTTTTTAAAGTTATTCCCCGCCCCAGCAACTGCCTGCTCCTGCCCTGCACGTCACCATGGTCCTCCTTCAGCAAAATCCCGCGCCTGCGCCTTCCTTCGCTTGTCTGGACCAGATTTTGCGCCGTTAGACAGGCGCATGCGCACTAGGTACGGCGATGCCGTGCCCAAAGTGGGCATCACAGTGCGCATGCCCCGTCCCGGCGAGAGACTGCGCAGGCCGCGCGGGATCTTGCTGAAGGAGAGGACCATGGTGACGTGCAGGGCGGGCGCAGGCAGTTGCTGGGGCGGGGAATAACTTTAAAAAAGGACAGGAGCCCGGGCTCGAAGGCGGTAAACCCCGCCTTCGGGCTCTTCCGACGCTTCATTAGCATATCAATTAAAGTACGTTTTTGGCAGTTCTGAAGATCACAAGACAGCGCAAAAGGTACCAATACTTTATTTATAACAAGTGCTATGGGGCTGTTTTACTACTTTATAGGGGCCTATGGGGTGACAGACTCCCTTTAACATATGATCCCAAATAATAATTCATATAACAATAAAAGTAATAAAAGTTTTATTTATATAGTGTCAACATATTCACCGACATGTGATGAAAGTGATATAAATATGGACTTTAGTAGTAGTATACCATTAAGAGAGTCCAACAGACTTCTTTCATTTTCAGACACTGTCACTGTCTTATATAATTTAAACAGGGTTGATTATAGAATTAACCATCCTGGAAAATCGAAAAACAGTTCTATAAGGTTATATTTTTGTGACTGCACTGTATGGTTTACTACATACATAGATAAAAAGTAATCAGACTCCTGACATCACACCCACAGTATACAGTGGTGCCTCAAGATACCATGAACTCAGGATACAAAATTTCCAACATACAATGGTCTTTTCTGACCCATCGTAAGCTGAAACTAGACTCAACATACAATGATAACAGATCCAACAATGACTCAGATCCAACCAATCAAGGCCACTTCTCTGGTAAATATCTGTATTAGTTACTAGTTATCAGCTATTCCTGACTGTTCTATGTATGGACTTGTCTTATCTGTCTTAGTTATCTGCTTAATTTTCTTAAATCTTCATTTTCTCTTATCTGTATGCATTAACATAACATTGGGTCTGTGACTTAAACAGCCTCCACTCTTCTAGAAAGGCATCTCACAAGCCTTTAGTGCCTTGTTGTTGGTATTTGTCTCCAATTTACAAGGTCAGATCCTTTTTCTTGATGAGAAAATCTGGCAGGCAGTTGACAATGCATTTGATCATAAAGATCCTGGACTATTCATCATGGCAATGTATTAGCCTCCATGGCAAAATTATGGGGTTCCGATCAGTTGCTATTGCAGCCTCGATATTTCTGAAGATTCTTGCCACAGAAAACTGCATGTTAAACTCTGCAGGCAGGGCTTACCATGCAGCCAGTGAAGATCTTTGTAGAATGCAATAGTATGCTAATGCAGTTTATGGTATAAGAGATTAGAGGATTGAAAGTTTAACTTTACTAAAGTAACTAAAAAGAATGCTAAAAAGATTGTCAAAGAGTTTAAAAATGCTAAATTGCAAAAAATATTAAATATTCACTCCCCTTTCACAATTTTGCATATAAAAACAAACAATTAAAATGAATATAATTGTCATTGCTATCAGAAACACTACTCTGTGCACTAAGCATAATGTCAACTATATATATTTGATATTGATGTAATTGAACTAACTGACAGAATAAAATTATTACTTTTAGACCACAGTTAAAGGGTTTCTGTCATCAGAATTTAGCCTACAAAACCGAGTGTCATTTGCAAATCGCAAATGACACCTGATGACAGAAAGCCTTCTTTTATAGAAATCTGTACAGTAGTTTTTGTTAAAATAGCATTTTTAGAATATGCTAATTAGGCCCCCTAGGTGCAGTAGGCGTGAACCCTGCACCTAGGAGCGGCCGTAATAACGCCCCTTACCCCTCCTCCCTTGCGTTGATTGACAGGGCCGGGCAGCCATCTCTTTAGTCTCCCGGCCCTGTACAATCGCGAAATCCCGCGCCTGCGCATTGCGATAAGCAATCCGCGCATGTGCATTGATGAAGCCGGGACCTGGGCGGCCGTCGGCTCTCAACGCGCGTGCGCAGATTGCTTATCGCAATGCGCAGGCGCGGGATTTCGCGATCGTACAGGGCCGGGAGACTAAAGAGATGGCTGCCCGGCCCTGTCAATCAACGCAAGGGAGGAGGGATAAGGGGCGTTATTACGGCCGCTCCTAGGTGCAGGGTTCACGCCTACTGCACCTAGGGGGCCTAATTAGCATATTATAAAAACGCTATTTTAACAAAAAGTACTGTACAGATTTCTATAAAAGAAGGCTTTCTGTCATCAGGTGTCATTTGCGATTTGCAAATGACACTCGGTTTTGTAGGCTAAATTCTGATGACAGAAACCCTTTAATAATTCTCACCTTTTATTTCTCATTTTTCATTAGATCATTTGGTAAATTAAATGTCACTATTAAAAATTACAACCTGGAAAAACAAGTTCCCAAGTGACTTTGTAAATAGAAAAGTAAAAAGTTATGGATATAACACAAAAAAGAATGACAATTGGCCAGTGGCAGATTTGGTCAAATTGTGTCTTTGTGGAGCTCGTCTTGCGCACAGTTATTCTGGACCAGGAAACAGACTTTCTAAGCTTTTGCCAAAAGTTGAGATTTCCATTTGTATAAAATATACTTGTAAGCTTTAGCATTACCTTCACCACAAATGTTTGTTTGGCACAGTGAACGTTTATGTGTAATTTTCTGTAATGCAGCCTCCCCAATACAAAGTAAATGAACAGCCATGATACAAAAAGTACGGTGTGCTATGTTACAGCCATAGTGCATATTTCAGATCAAGATAATGTCTTGTGCTTCCATAAATCTATATTTTAGGGCAGTAAGCTATATATACTTATAACATAGGTGATTCAGAATTCAGTGAGAACATCATGTAGCATAATACCTTTTGATAGAAAGATTCATCTTTTCCATTCATTTTGAAAGACATAACTCATCATCTTCTGGACAGCTTTCTTGATCTCACTGTTCCTCAGGCTGTAAATGATGGGATTCATTACTGGTGTCACTACTATGTACAAGAGAGATCTGTATTTGTTGGTGTTGGATGTGCTATCATCAGATGGAGCCATGTAAACTGTGATTAGAGTTCCATAATATGCACACACTGTGGTCAGGTGGGAGCTACAAGTGGAGAAGGCCTTTATTCTACCATCAGTCGAAGAAATGTTAAGGATGGTGAAGAAAATACAAAGGTAAGTGATAATGATAAATACAAACGGGAAAAATATTGCAAACATAGAGATAACAAAGTCTTGTAACATCAAAATGGAAGTGTCTGAAGTGGCCAATTCTACTATGGGGCCAAAGTCACAGAAGAAGTGGTCAATATAATTGAAGCCACAGAAGTTAAACTGAATTAAAAAAATGAACTCACTTGATGTCAGCACACTGACTAAGAACCACGAACCAATAACGAGCTGGAGACAAAGATCAGGACCCATCAGTGAAGAATAACGTAATGGATGGCAAATGGCCAAATATCGATCATATGACATGACGGCAATGAGGAAACATTGAACAAATCCAAAAATACCAATGTAATACAACTGCATGAGACAGCCCCAAAAGGGGAAAATTTCATCCTCTTTAAATAATATGTCCAACATCATGGGGACAATACTGGTGGTTACTAAGACATCAGCAGTTGACAAGTGTTTTAGAAAGAAGAACATTGGGGTTTTGAGATGTTCGAAAGTGGTCACTAAAAGGATGATTAGAAGGTTTCCAACTAAGATAAATGCATAAGTCAGGAAAAGAACAGTGAATAGAAGAGTCTTGTATTTGTGTAGACCTTGGAATCCAAGGAGATGTATCTGAGTGACTTGTGTCTGATTGTCCTCACACATTTTATCTCCTATAAATTGTAATTGAGAAAATGTAAGCAGTCTAAAAAGACCAGAATATTGTATAGTGTAAAATAATATCAGGTATTATATTCTACTTACTAATCATCCCCCCTCAGAGGAGGGTTAGGAGTCTGGGGTATTGTCTGCCTTGCTATAATATATAATCAGAGTTGGGACCTCTCAGAGTAATGGTGAAAGTTCCCAGATGTTGATGTCTTTTATAATGTCAGGTAAACAGGGAAGATTTCCTTAGGATCCTGGCATGATAATTGCACTCAAGTGACTGAAGTAAACAGATGAGACTGTTCAATTAGATTAATTAAGTGGTTCACTGGGAGAGGTTTGTTGTGACCTAATATTATAGCTAATCAGTCAGAATTTGACGGAACAGTGAATAATGTTTCTGGTTAGAAATTAGCAGAAAGTTTGGGTTTGCACTGTATATTATTTTATGCGCCCTCTCCAGACAGCAAACCAGTTCTCTTTTATCTGTGATACAGGGAGAGCATTTTGGCAATTAACAGTCTAGTAAAATATTGATACTATGTCCCCCGATCCAGGACATGTGATTCTGCCATATGATGTGCAATAGGGGTATCAGCACCCTTCCATATATCACTTAGGTGTTCCCCAGTATGTCTTCTAAACTCGCTAATAGCTTTTCCTACATATTGGGTACTGCATGAGAGCATAGCTATGTAAATACACCAAGCCTGTCATCTTACAGTTGAGAAATGTTTTGATGTTATACACGCAGCCTGTCTTAGTGCTAGTAAAGGTGTCATCTCTCTTAATTGACCAACAGGCAATACAATTGCCACATTTGAAGGTCCCTTTAGGTGGACTAGTAAGCCACTGAGGGGAATGCGGTAGCGGTTAGTGAAAGCTATGTACCAAATGGTCCCTGATGTTGAGACCACGGCGGTAAGTGATGCTAACTTCACCCACCAAATGTCCAACATCAGGTTCCATCTGCAAAATACCACAAAATTCAAATATCACACTCCTGACCATACCATGTGCCTCATCAAAATTGCCTATGATCCTGATCTGTGAAGAATCATCATCACATTGTTGTGGGTTCAAAAGAGGTGTCCTATTACAATTCAAAGTGTGCTGATAGGCCTGATTCAGGACCCTGGCTGGTATTCACGGCACCTAAACCTCTGCTGCAAATCTCTCGCTGACACTTAAAAATCACTCATGGCAGAGCAGTTGCACCATAGGCGTAAATATTGGCCCTTAGTGATACCCTGTTTAAGCACTGGTGGGCCTAACAAACTATTTGTCGCTGTTTGTTTTCTAAATAGTCAAGTACCAAATGCCATCCATATTCTTGAATATAGTCAAATCCAAAAACGTAATATTTGAGGGATGTAGATCACTTGTATAGAAGAGGCCTCAGTTGTTATTCAGCCTATTGACAAAAGAATTGAAGGATACAGCATCCCCCGCCACTAGAGATGAGTGAAGCGATTCGTCGATTCGTTGATTCGTATCGAATCTTGGGATTTTTCAGCTGCGAAGCGAATCCGAATATTAGGTGATTCGCTTAGCTTTGGTACACATCGCTACGTAATTTGTCCGCTAAATTATACGCTATTCTACGTATAATTTAGTTACTCTATAAGCTGTTGCGTAGACTCCTCCCTGGTAGTTACTCTACATGTTGTTGCGTACGAATTCTATTCAGTGATGCAGACTCCTCCCTGGTAGTTCAGCCCACTTCTCCTGCGTGCGAGGAAGACGTGGCAAGTCAGCAGAGTAAGAAGGCGGCGAGACAGCGAGGTCCTGACTGGGGAAGCATGTTGTGGGCAGACGACCCCTATGAGGAGAAGGAACCGGAGATCTATCTCTCACAACTCAACAGGAAGTCGGATGAGGTGCCTGCTGAGGTGGTGACTCCACTGGCTGACAAGGCGGAGGCGGCAGGAGTTCCGGCTCCGCCGCGCAAAGACTACTCCTTACGCCAGAATTTGATGGTCCCTGAGGCTGTCACCCGGAACGCCCAGACCCTCTGGGAATATAAAAAGCTGGTGGAGGAGTGGGTGGTGCAAGTTTTGGAGCACCCACGGTCCGGTGACTCTAAGCTGGAGCACCGAAGGGGAACCGTTATTTGGTTCAACGTGGAGCGGGGAGTTGGTTTTATCGGCGATGAGGAGACGGCGGAAGAATTATATGTTAACCGCCGTTCGGTTAAGCGGCTGTATCTTCTGCCCATACGCCACAATCTCCACGCGGGGGATTACGTGGAGTATACCCCCATGAAGAGCCTCGAAGGCCCCTTTGCTACTGGGGTGAAAATCTTAAAGCGACCACCTACTCCTGCAGCACCCCGGAAGACTGGAGTGAGGAGGCCCAGGCCGCAGAAGAGGCTTGTGACCTTGAGACCTTGAGATTTGAAGAGAAATCCCAAGGTCAGGATCAGCCGGAACCCCTGATTCCTGATTTGCCGCCACCGCCACCGATACCACCGATCCTTCATGTGGGACAGATGACCATGAACACTTTCGTGTACCATCCAACTGTGGTACAGTACCACTACCAACTGCCATGCCCATGGGAGTTGCAGGCCGCACAGTCCGCTGCTCGTGGAAGACCGTTACCATTACCGTTACAGCCGGAGATTCTGTCACCTGGTATGCTGGCAGGTGGATCTGGCCACTACAGAGTGCTGAGTGATGGGCAGGGCTAAAGTTACCACTGCCTTTGCCGGTGTGACAGCCCAGTCACCAAGAAGACCATCCTTGAGAGGTTGGTGGGAGTCTGCTGCCACAGCCAGGGCCGCTTTCATGATGAGTCAGGAGCGCCCTCTCATGTCCTTTAGCTCCAGCAGCAGTGAGGAGGACCTGCTGGCCTTTAAGTAATTCCAGCAGTTTTTATGGGAGCCACAACATGGACTTATCCTGAAGGGTGGGCACTAGTTGGCCCTTGTTTTTAGTTTTGTTGCCCCGCGTTTGTCCTCACCCAGATGGCCATGGATTGTTAGGACTCCCCCCATCAAAAAAAAGTTTTTTTTTATCCAAGTTGCGCATATGTGCGCCTCATCCCTTTTTTCCCCCTTTTCAGGTTATTTGGGGAGCCCCTCAAAAGAGGGTTTTTTAAAGGGAACCTTTGCTGCTATTTTTTTACCCATTTGGATTATAATTTTGCCTATGTGGATTACAAATTGCGACTGAGTTTGGGACTCTGCTCCAGTTCTATGACAAGCGTCAGAAGAAAAGAGACTTAAACATGTCCGTGAGCATACTAGGTAGGTGATATTTAAAATTTTTATATTATACTTATAATAATGTATTTGCACTATTTACCATATATGTGTCTCGAATATTCGCTCTGCCTCTGAGGAGTGCACGCCACGGCCTCTCCTCGTACGTGCCTGCGTATTACGTATTCGCTTAGACAATAGTACGTTGATATTCGTAAGCTATTTGTACGCTCATGCGTACGTCTTCTAAGAAGTTGCGTACATTTTGTAAATGAACGTTCGTTATTAGTGTGCGAATGTTCACTAATAGCACATAATAACGTATATTTTGTACACAAATACAACGAATCTATTGGTCGAATACATGAAATTTAAGAAAAGTTCAGCGACTGTTCGGCAAATAATTTTTTTTATGATTCGCTCATCTCTACCCACCACAGCATCAGAACATCATCGATATATCTTAACCGTTGTCTCCCAACACAATCTCACGCTCACATCTGCCTAAGTACAAATTAGCAAAGTTGGGGCACACGGGCTCCCCATGGCAACTCCTATCAATTGGTGATAATATTTGTTATTAAATATGAACGTATTGTGTTCCAAAATAAATTTCATCAATTGAAGTATGAACTCAAGGAAACCAAGCCCAAGCGTTATTGGATCCCTTTGTGAAGTGCCACTGTCTAGACAGAGGCAAAGTAGACTTATTATATTGAAGCAACTTGTTCAAATAATGGAGCAGAAGTCTGATGCTAGGGAGACCGCCCTGTTGGTTAGTCAGAGATCCAAGTACCAAAAGGCTGGGTTATCAGAGCAAGACCAGAACCAAAGGAAGTATCACTTTCTCACTCAAGTAAAAACTGCCCCACTGTGCTTGTTGTGAACCAAGGCACTATTTGTGTGTATGATAGCTACCTTCAACTCCTGACTCTCTCCTTATTCAGCACTGTCTCTCATTGCACCATTGGACCATTGCTGGCATCATGAACAACAGGGACCCTGCCTCCACGGCACCTTAAACCCAGACCTCCAACGGCACCTCATCCACTATCTGGCGGGAACCCCTGTACAGAAGAGTGTGCCCTGAAGGAACTGGTGCTAACCTTCCCTACACTGCATGCCGGCCCAGTGAGCACTACAGAACTGTGAGTGAAACTACTACTACCCTTATCGGCCCACCGTAGCTCACATATTGCCCCTGCAGCCCAGTCGCTGCAGCATCACAGCACCCAGATGGATGATGGATGGTGAGTGTGTATTTAATTTTATTTTTTACCCTTATTGCCCCTGAATAGCCTCAATGTTAATGTCAGATGCCACAATGAGTGATTAACACGGCATCTGAGTGGTTCAATTACAGTGGGCGGTTCAATCACCATTCCCCAACATTGCGCCTGCTAAATAAAATCACAAGCAATGGAAATCTGAGTTTCAGTTTTAAATCCCCTAAATAATAGTGCGACTGGACACTGAGCCAGGAACCTGATTGGATCAGCTTCCAGCCTCACTGATAGGTTGACCACTCAGGGCTTGACTGGCTGGCATTGCAGTTCTTCCAGCACGGCCATGTTGACTAGGTAGATTCCTGATAGTCCCCATGTCTTCTTTAAAGGGGCCAGTGGACAGTCACATCTATGTAGGACTAGGTTTAACAGAATTTAGTTTTAAAGAGAATATTAGACCAGATAATCCACATACACAGAACTGGCTGATACAAAATAGTGTTCTTCAAGTCTTCTAATTCTATAAGAATCAACAATATGTTGCACTTCATACTATAGGTCCATCTGAACAGGAGGAGGAGAAGGCCATTTGGAGTCACAGACAAAATGTAGTTTTTGAGAAACAATTTGTGAAACAGATAAGGAATCTTAACCCCCTCAGGACCCTGCCGTTTTTCACCTTAAGGACCAGGATGTTTTCTTGGAGATTTGACGTGTCATTTTACATGGTAATAACTTTGGAATGCTTTTACTTATCCAAGCCATTCTGAGACTGTTTTCTCGTGACACATTGTACTTCATGATAATGGAACATTTAAGTAAATATGTTTCATTTTTATTTTAAAAATATACCAAATTTACAAAAAAATGAAACAATTTGCAACTTTCCAAATTTCAATTTATCTGCATTTAAAACACAAAGTGATACCTCATATAATAGTTATTACTTTACATTTCTTATATGTCTACTTTATATTTGAATCATTTTGTGAATGTCATTTTATTTTTGAGGAAGTTAGAAGGCTTAGAAGTTTAGAAGCAAATCTTTTAATGTTTCAGAAAATTTTCAAAACCCACTTTTTAAGGACCAGTTCAGGTCAGAAGTCGCTTTGTGAGGCTTACATGATAGACAGTAACCAAACATGTCCAAATTTTATAAACTAAACCCCTCAAAATATTCAAAACTGATTTTAGCATCTTTGTTAACCCTTTAAGTGCTCCACAAGAATTAAAGGAAAATGTAGATTTTTTTTGAAGATTTTCCATTTTAATCCATTTTTTTCCATTAACGAAGCAAGGATTAAAAGCCAAGCAAAACTCAATATTTATTACCCTGACTCTGTAGTTTAAAAAACCACCCCATTGGTGATCGTAACCTGCTGTACAGGCACACAGCAGGACGTAGAAGGAAAGGAACACCATATTGTTTTTGGCGGGCAGATTTCACGGGGATCATTTTAAGTTGTCATATCACATTTGAAGACCCCTAGAGTAGAAACTCCAAAAATATGACCCCATTTTGGAAACTACAGGAAAAGGTGACAGTTTTCTTGGTACTATTTTAGGGTACATATGAATTTTGGCTGCTCTATATTGCACTTTTGTGAAGCAAGGTAACAAAACATAACTGTTTTGGCACAGTTTTTATTTTTTGTTATTTACAATGTTCATCTGACATCTGTCTATCCAGTTTGGCCTGTTATCCTGAAAGTTGATCCAGAGGAAGGCAAAAAAAAAAAAAACCTTTGAGATAGAAGCCAATTTTACCCACTTTAGGGGGGAAAAAATCCTTCCCGACTCCAATCAGGCAATCAGAATAACTCCTTGGATCAATGACCCCTCTCTAGTAACTATATCATGTAATATTATTACCTCCAGAAATACATCCAGGCCCCTACGGATCTCTTATAGTGAACTTACCATCACCACCTCCTCAGGCAGAGAGTTTCATAGTCTCACTGCTCTTACCGTAAAGAATCCTCTTCTATGTTTGTGTACAAACTTCTTTCCTCCAGATGCAGAGGATGTCCCCTTGTCACAGTCACAGTCCTGGGGATAAATATATATGATATATTTATACATAATTATTAGATCTCCCCTCAGTTGTCTTTTTTCTAAAGAGAATAAGCCTAATTTTGATAATCTTTCTGGGTACTGTAATCCACCCATTCCAGTTATTACTTTAGTTGCCCTCCTCTGAACCCTCTCCAGCTCTGCTATGTCTGCCTTGTTCACAGGAGCCCAGAACTGTACACAGTACTCCATGTGTGGTCTGACTAGTGATTTGTAAAGTGGCAGGACTATGTTCTCATCACGGGCATCTATGTCCCTTTTGATGCAACCCATTATCTTATTGGCCTTGGCAGCAGCTGTCTGACACTGGTTTCTACAGCTTAGTTTGCTGTTCACTAACATTCCTATGTCATTTTCCATGTCAGTGTTACCCAATGTTTTACCATTCAGTATGTACTGGTGACTTGCATTATTCCTTCCCATATGCATAACCTTACATTTGTCAGTGTTAAACCTCATCTGCTACTTCTCTGCCCAAGTCTCCAATCTATCCAGATCCCTCTGTAGCAGTATACTGTCCTCTTCTGTGTTAATTACTTTACACAGTTTAGTGTCATCTGCAAAAATTGATACTTTACTGTGCAAGCCTTCAACAAAATCATTGATAAATATATTGAAGAGAATAGGGGCCAATACTGACCCCTGTGGTACCCCACTAGTGACAGTGACCCAATCTGAGTATGTGCAGTTAATAACCACCCTCTGTTTTCTATCACTGAGCCAGTTACTTACCCACATACAGACATTTTCTCCCAGGCCAAGCATTCTCATTTTGTATACTAACCTTTTATGTGGTACAGTGTCAAATGCTTTGGAGAAGTCCAGATATGCGACATCCATTGATTCCCCGCGGTCAAGTCTAGAACTTACCTCCTCATAGAAACTGATTAAATTGGTTTGACATGACCGATCCCTCATGAAGCCATGCTGATACGGAGTTATTTGCTTATTTTCATTGAGGTACTCCAAGATATTATCTCTTAGAAAAACCTCAAACAGTTTACCCACAACAGATGTTAAACTTACTGGCTTATAGTTTCCAGGCTCTGTTTTTGGACCCTTTTTGAATATTGGCACCACATTTGCTATGCGCCAATCCTGTGGAACACTCCCTGTCAGTATAGAGTCCTTAAATATCAGAAATAAGGGTCTAGCGATGACATTACTTAATTCTCTTAGGATACGGGGGTGTATGCCATCCAGTCCTGGCGATTTGTGTATTTTAATCTTTTTAAAGACGCAGCTCTACTTCTTCCTGGGTCAGACAGGACACTTTTAAAGGGGAATTTACTTTTATATTCTGCATTTCATCTGACAGTTTATTTTCCACAGTGAATACAATGGAGGAAAAGATATTTAGTAGCTTTGCTTTCTCCCCATCGCTCTATGCAACTCCCCCCTCATTACTCTGTAAGAGGCCAACACCTTCAGGTTTATACTTTTACTATTTATATAATTGAAGAACATTTTAGGGTTAGTTTTACTCTCTTTGTCAATTAATCTCTCGGCCTCTAGTTTGGCTGTTTTTATTTGTCTTTTACATATTCTATTTTTTTCCTTATAGTTTTTCAATGCTTCCTCGCTCCCCTCCTGTTTTAGTGATTTAAATGCTTTCTGTTTGTCATTTATTGCTTTCTTTACAGCTCTATTTACCCACATTGGTTTTTTCTTGTTCCTTAACCTTTTATTCCCATAAGGTATGTACCTCTCACAATTAGATATTAGGATGCTTTTAAGAATATCCCATTTTGTGGCTGTATTTTTATTTTTGAGGACTTTGTCCCTGTTAGTTAGGCCTACGGCCTCTCTTAGTTGGCTAAATTTAGCTTTTTTGAAGTTTGGTATTTTTGTTCCTCCCTGAAGAAACACTCTTTTGAATGACAATTGGAAGGTTATTATGTTATGGTCACTATTTCCCAGGTGTCCCCCAACCTGCACATCTGTTGTTCTGTCAGGTCTATTCATTAATACTAAGTCCAGTATGGCCGTCCCTCTAGTCGGGTCCTGAACCAGTTGGGAAAGGTAATTGTCTTTGGTTATTGCCAAGAACCTGTTTCCTTTATGAGATATACAGGTTTCAGTTTCCCAATCTATATCTGGGTAGTTGAAGTCCCCCATAATTTAATTACAAGTAAATTGATTATCTTACCAGAGAAACATGTATCCAACTTTTCAAGTCATCATTTTTTCTGAATTATATTCCACATGTGGAATGACATTTAACTGTATTAAAGTCACAAAAATAGAGAAACAGTTAAGATTAAAAAGAAAATTAAAAAAAAAAATCACATTTGTTACATTTAACAAAGTATTACAACAGTACAATTACAGTAGCTAAATACTGTAAGTACTAATACACTGATTAACGTACCACAGAAAACTGTCTCCGACTTCTTTCATCATACTTTAAAGGGCATCTGTCAGCAGATTTCTACCTAGAACACTGGCTGACCTGTTACTAGTGTTAAGCGAGCATGCCCGGCCGAACACCGAGTGTACTCGAGCGCAATGCTCGCATCTCTTCCCCGCACTTGTTAGCTGCTAAGCAGCACAACACGGTCGGCTGGAAGAGGCCTTAGTCTCTAGGAGCATTGCTATTACACATAGAACCACAATTCTCTCTGCAACTGTCATACCCTCTGCAGTTTGATTAACAGAGCCAGGTGTGATGACATTCACACTGCCTAGCACTGTCATTCAAAGTGCAGAGGGTATGGCAGTTGCAGAGAGAGCTGTGCCTCTAGGTGTAACAACAATGCCTCCGTTTTTTCAGCAATGCGTTCACATATGAACATAGGACCAGCACAGATGTCTTCAGCTGCCAATTGCACATGTAACAGGTCAGCCACTGTCATAGGGAAAGATCTGCTGACAGATGCCGTTTAAGGTATCTAATTTTTGTAATTGTATTTAGCACAAGGCAATATATGCAACCCTATAATAAAGACAAAAACAGAACATACAGAAACTGTTTAATTTATTTAAAAAAAATATCACATTCACTTTTGATATAACATAAATTGACTTACCAGGAACATTTTCCCTTTAGCTGTGAATTTCTTTATTTTAAATCAGGTCTCTGTTTAGTGGTGAAATTGCAGTCAGATAGTATTGCTCTTTTACCCATGCAGTTTCTTTAAATTTACAGTATATCAGACAAACACGTAACAGTCCCTTCAAATGGAAAAGGCAGAGGCCCAAATGTTTCTGGAGCAGGGGGGTTGGCAGTAGCAGTTACAACAACAGGCCTTTGCTCCCAGTGTCATGTAGCGGTCATGTCTTGACCAGCAACCCAGGTGTCCTTGAATGGTTGACTCTGTCTTCTAGTTTATCACAAGTGACATCAGACACCCTCAGCCAGGAATCATTGGGTTCCACTGACATGACTCTTAGTTGGCATGGCCTGGATAAAAGCTCTGTTAATGTTAATAATAATAATAATAATAATAATAATAATAATAATAATAATAATTATTATTATTATTATTATTATTATTATTATTATTAATTTTTATTTCTTTCTCTCTTATCACCTTTATTTCAATAGGGATTAGTAAGTAATTTTGCTGGCAATCCCCCTCCTAGTAACAGGATACACTGTATCACCCCATAGATAAACCTCCCAATGCTTTGCCAGTTATCTTGTCAAAACTCTTTTTAACCGTTTCTGTTTGCCTATGAGGTTCTTACTCCTACATATCTTTCCCTGCTTTAATCTTGAAAACTGAGTATTTGCAGTGCACTCCGATATTAATCTCCAACTGGAAAGGCTATAATGTCTAATATACACAGTGCAGCTCCCCCGACATGTTTTGCTGGCGTCCTCAGGGGATATGGCGCTACTATCTACTATAAAAATATAAACAACAAGAAATTACATATAACTGGAAGACTATAGATTTTTAATTTTATTTGGGCAATATAAATTAAAAGGAACAATAAACGTTAAGTTTTAATTAGGCTACAAAACAGGAACAGGAAACTCTCTGGCTTTTAAACTGTGTATTGTTAATTTATAGTGGGCCATATATGGCTTTTGGATTTTATTCCAATTTTTTATAAAGCCGCCGGAGGACGTGAGCATGGCGGGGCACAGAGGAGTCATGCTGTTCTGCACCTAGTTTGCCTGGGCGAACAGAGTCACACACTGTTCTGCATCCTCCATCAAGGAATCAAATCCTGGCTGTCTCCATGCCACCTTAAGATTGGAACCATGGTCACGGACAAAGGGAAGAACATTGTTTCAGCACTGAGTCAAGGAAGGTTGATATATGTGCCCTACATGGCGCAAATCTTTAATTTGGTTGTAATGTAGTTCCTATACCCATCTGCAAGACATCTTGAAAATTACCAGGAAACTGTGCCTTCAGCCCCTCTTACAGTAAAAGCACACCCTTCTTGAGCTGCTGCAGGCAGAATAGCGTTCCCCAATATTGCTTCATTTGTTTGACTATATTAGCAGAGGAATCTGCCAGTTTTCTCAAGTAGAGATTATCTCCATCCACATTTGTGGATTTTTATTATCGATTTCATTAAATGTTATGTTTTAATAGGTAGAGTTATTTTTGGTTTATGAATTATGATTACAAATGCCCTACCATATCGTTATACTATCTGATTGGGAATTATATGCTTTGTAAAAAATATGGCCAGTTTTCTTTCGGGTACTGTATTTACGGACGAATTGATCAAGGAGGCAAAAGATGTATTTTCGGAAAGGGAAATTCCAGGGCTCACTACCACAATTAATTGCAAATTGATCTTCAAAGAATTGTATTCAGCATATAAGGATAATATCAAATCCTGGTGTGAGATTAGGTCCCTTGAAAGTTATATTGAACACAATATTGTCCCACAGGGGCTGCGCATTAATATCACACCAGCTGAATGTATACGCTCTTCTTCCCTGTTGACTCGTTGGGAACAAGAGTTAACATCGAGTTCCCTCAAATTAATGACTCTCTTGATAGAAGAGGAGAAATCCTTTTTTGAAAAGTCTTCAATCCGTCTGAAAGAACTAATTGATTCAGCATTTACGACCCAGAATTTACGAAAAGAGAGTCATCTCTACAGACGTCTGTAGAGAAATTCCAGGGCCTTATTAAGGAACGCAAAAACAGACAATTTATTAAAGATCTGAATGAATTTAAAGAAAATAGAGCGTATCATTTTGATAAACAATCCGGACAACCATCGGAATCGGAGGTATCTTCATCGGACCAGGAGTTGTCAGACTCTGATTTTGGCCCGAATAGAATTAGAGGACAGTCTAGGAGAGGGAGGAGTGGTCCCCGAAATCGAGGAAGGAGATGGCAAAGAGGGCGTTACCCGGGATCGGGTGGTGGAGCGTCCTCCACTATGCCCTCCTCATTATTCTCTGCTACTATACAGGGAATTCCAACCCCCTCTACCTCTTTTTTAGACAAGGGACGCCTCCCATACCAATTGAGGGACCAGAACAAAACAGGGGACCAATAGACCCTGCGGACGACCTACAGGTTATTAACCTGTCAGACCGTCGGCTGGAATATAATGAAATCAGTCTTTTAGGGACTCAAATTTGTTCCCACCACTCCATTTAAAGTCTTCACATGGGTTAAGGATCTGTACTAGAGATTAGCGAGTATCTCGCCATGCTCGAGGAAATGGCAACTTCCGCATCGTGCTTTTTTGGCGCCTAAAAACACAGCCAATCACAAGCCAGGAGACTCTGCGTACCACCCAGCATCACGTGGGGCCCTTACATGTCGATAGCAGGGGTTGGCTGGCCTGATCAGGTAACCCTGGAATATACTATCGACTGGCCGCGGTGCTCGGCTCAGATGCCGTCTGGATGTCGTTAGGGATAGAGCTGCTGCCTTTCAGGGACAGTGTTAGGGCCTGAATTTAGTTCTCAGTTAGGCAGAGATCACCCACAAAGAACCCAACATCCCTTCTAAGGGCTAGAAGACACTTTATTTATTTTTTTTTGTCACTTGGCTGGCTGGCACTAGTAGTGCAGCTATCGCCATATCTAACCCTGTTTTTTTTTTTTTTTTGTTCTATCTCAGTGATACAAATCCATTGCACACAGCAGTGTGGAACCATTCTGTGTTTCACAGTTCAGCACTGACTCACTCCAATCCATATATACTGTCCAGGTGACACTTTCTGTACGTCACACAATACAACCAAGTCATTTGCTACCAATATCATCTACCGCTTGATCCAGAAAACTCTCTGTGCGACATTTCTCTGGGTCGCAGACTAAATAGCCACCGTTAACAGGGTGTCAGTCAGTCCTACCATAGTTCCTGCACGTTACGTTCCCAAAAAAACAAAATTGTAAAAAAAATATAAAAAAACAAATATAAAAAAAATTTTTTTTTTCAGTAGTTTTAGCTCAGTGATACAAATCCATTTTACTCAGCTGCGTGTAACCTTTCTGTGTGACGCAGTTCAGCATACTCACTCCAAACGGTATATACTGTCCAGGGGACACTTTCTGTACGTCACACAATACAACCAAGTCATTTGCTACCAATATCATCTACCGCTTGATCCAGAAAACTCTCTGTGCGACATTTCTCTGGGTCGCAGACTAAATAGCCACCGTTAACAGGGTGTCAGTCAGTCCTACCATATTTCCTGCACGTCACGTTCCCAAAAAAACAAAATATAAAAAAAAAAATATTATTTCAGTTGTTTTAGCTCAGTGATACAAATCCATTTTACTCAGCTGCGTGTAACCATTCTGTGTGTCACAGTTCAGCACATTCGCTCCCATCTGTATATACTGTCCAGGTGACATTTTCTGTACGTCACTTAATTCTACCAGACTGAACAAGTTTGTGGGTTTCAGTACACCAGGCCCGTTTAATTTTTTTTTTTATATCATACACTTATATACAAACAATGTTGAACCCCAGGGCTAAGGGTCGAGGAAGAGGGCGTGGGCATTCAATTACTGCAGGGGGCAGAGGCCGCGGTCCTGGGCAGGGTGAGACAGTACCTGCTGATGAGGGAGCTGTGGAACGCCGCAGAGTTACACTCCCTAGCTTCATGTCTCAACTTACAGGGACACGTGGTAGAGGACTGTTAAAACCACAACAGTGCGAACAGCAGATCTCGTGGATTGCAGACAATGCTTCAAGTAATTTGTCCACCAGTCAGTCTTCCACGCAGTCCACCCACGTTACCCAAGGGAGCACTCCTCTGGCTCCTCCACCTCAACCTCCTTCCCCCCAGTCTGCCCCCTCCCAGGAAAATTTGGAATGTGATCCGGCATACTCTCAGGAACTGTTTTCTGAACCCTTCCCAGAGTCACAAACCACTTCTCAAGTTGCTGCTGACCTCGTTGCCGATGCCCAAGTTTTCCAACTGTCGCAGTCTGTGGGTAATGATGATGACAATGTTGAGTTAGTGGAAGAAGTTTGTAAAGAGGTGTCAGACGATGAGGAGACACGGTTGTCAGACAGTGGTGAAATTGTTGTTAGGGGAGAAATTCCGAGGGGGAGCAGACTGAGGAATCGGAGGATGACGAGGTGACTGACCCAAGCTGGGTTGATATGCCGAGTGAAGACAGTGCTTCTGAGGCGGAGGCGAGTGCTGCACCAGAACAGGTTGTAAGAGGCAGTGGTGTGGCCAGAGGGAGAAGCAGGGCCAGAGCTGGTGCATCAGCAGCAACTGTTTCACATAGTGAAGCTCCCGTGGCGAGGCCTAGATGTTCGCAAGTCTGGAGGATCTTTAAAGAAAGTGAGGATGACCGACGGACTGTGGTGTGCAACCTGTGCCACACCAGGATCAGCAGGGGTGCCACCACTACAAGCCTAACCACCACCAGCATGCGCAGGCATATGAGTGCTAAACACCCCACTCAATGGAACCAAGTCGGTTCA